>VYZP01012286.1:28458-82271 GCA_013400635.1 Hypocryptadius cinnamomeus
CCCGAGCCCCCCACCTGCCGCTCCGCTGCCGCCTCGCCGGGACCCCGCCTCGCCTGCAGCTCCTGCCGCCCCTCCCGGGGGCTCCGGGTAAGCCGCTCCCGCCGTGTTCCTACGGCGCCCCCCATCCTCTCCCCGCCCTCCTCTTTCCCTCCCGCCCCGCGGGCCCTTTGCCGCTCCGGGGAGCGGAGCGGGGGTCGCCCGGAGGGGCTGGGGGCGGCCGCGCTGAGGGCTCGAGGCCGGCGGGGTTCCCTGCTCCTCCTGCTCCTGTGCTGGTGGCTCGGGCCCCCTTTGTCCGCTCCCGGGGATGCTGCCGGGCCCCTCCGCCGGTCGGGCCGCGGGGCCGCCACCGCAGTGCCACGCCGGTGTCACCTCCCGGCTGAGCCCCGCTGCGGGGGCGTCCAGCCCCGCTCCGTGCCGCCGCCCCCGGGGTGCTCGGTGGGCTCTGAGCGCCCATCCCCGTGGAAGGGCCCCCCAGCACCAACAGGTGGTTTGGCACCGATACTTTCTCTTTTCTTCCCCTTCCCTTTTCATTTCCCTGCACCCCTTTCTGTCAGATAATTTTCCTGGTTTGTTCTTTAGGAAGTGAAAACCGCCCATGGCTTTTACACCTCCCACTCTCAGGCACAGAGTATAACCCCATCTCCGGGGGTGCAGCCCCCATTTCTGGGAGTGTGAGCACTCACCTCTGGGGATGTAACCCCATATCCAGGGGTGCTCACAGAGTGTGATCCCCCACTCGTGTCTGTCGCTCTGAGCTGCTCTTGCATAAAGCCATGATTCCACCTCACATAAAGACACAACTCCATGTCAAAAGCCACCCAGCTGGAGGTTGTCACCAGCTCCTGTCCCACGAGGAGCCTGTGAAGACAGCACACACGTAGCTGCTGTCTGGGAAGGAGGTGGTTTGCAGGGCACTGTGGTGATGCCTCGCAAAGATCTGCAAAAAGTGAACAGAAAGAGTCATTCGAGTGTGCTGGCAGCACCCAGGGTTATAAAAATGGGAAGTGTCTCACCTATTTTGTCTGCAATTTCTAGTAATAGTTGCAAAACTCTGTTACCTTACTGTGAGTTATGTGGTGTGCAGGAGAAGCAGGGTAAGGTGTAGTTGTACATTTGAAATCGTTGGGGGTTTTTTAATGCATATCAGGAAATAGAGCTGGGGTGTCAAATACACCGAAGCTGCCCTGGTTGGGGATGCTACACTCCAGTATTTATATACTGTATTCTTAGAAACAGAAAGGATATTAAAATACATATATCTTTCTTAGAAATAAATATGTTAGATACATACACTAGGGTTTGTGGTTTTGGATATTTTTTAAACTACAACTTGTTCAAAGGCAGTGATCCTCTGGATTTGGCTAAATTTCTGTGAGAAAACATCTAGTAAAAGTGCTTAAGGACAACTAAATGCCCTTTTTGCTCATTCCTCAGTTGCTCTCTTATTGGGATGACTTTCAGGATTTAGATAAATTTCACAGCAGAAGAGCCAGTAGGCAACTGGTGGAATTATTTCTGCAAGGGTTATGGGAAGAATAACTTCTGGATTAGATGTTTCAGTGTGATATTCCTGAATTTTGAGCATTCATTAAAGATAGAATGTGGTGGGAGCAATAAACATTTTCTGTGCTGGCTGAAATTGTGGTTTTTGAGGCACAAAGTTTCTTAAGTTTCCTTCCCTCTAATTTCAGATCAAAAAATGTTCAAAACAGGAAGTTTGACTTGTACCTTTTATTTTGTAAGACTTTTCCTTGCTTAGCTTAGACTGGTGATCTTTATTGTTAAAATCTGAACTCTGTGATTAAGTATCATTTAATGGGTATGGATTCTTGTTTGAAGATTATTTGGCATTTATAATGTTTGATGTTCCTCCCGTCTCCTTTCCTACCAGCCATGGCCATGACAGGCCCTACGCCGTGCTCATCCATGAGTAACCACACCAAGGAGAGAGTCACAATGACAAAGGTGACGTTGGAAAACTTCTACAGCAACCTCATAGCTCAGCACGAGGAGCGAGAGATGAGGTAAAAATCCTTCTTGTTTCCCTTCCATACTGGTTAAGAGCCAAACTTTATATTGAATTAATTTCATTTTAAAAGCAAAAATAATAAAATCACAGACTGGTTTGTGTTGGAAGAGACCTTAAAGCTCATCCAGTGCCACCCCCTGCCATGGCAGGGACACCTTCCACTGTCCCAGGGTGCTCCAAGCCCTGTCCAGCCTGGCCTTGGGCACTGCCAGGGATCCAGGGGCAGCCACAGCTGCTCTGGGCACCCTGTGCCAGGGCCTGCCCACCCTCACGGGGAAGAATTCCTTGCCATTATCCCATCTATCCCTGCCCTGTGGCAGTGGGAGACATTCCCTCTTGTTCTGTCCTTCCAGGGCCTTGTTCAAAGTCCCTTTCCATCTCTCTTGGAGCCCCTTTAGGCTCTGGCAGGGGCTCTGAGCTCTCCCTGGAGCCTTCTCCTCTCCAGGCTGAGCATTCCCAGCTCTCCCAGCCTGGCTTCAGCCCTTGGAGCATCTCTGTGGCCTCCTCTGGACTCTCTCCAGCAGCTCCAGCTCCTTCCTGGCCCCAGGGCTGGGGCAGCTCTGCAGGTGGGGTCTCACCTGAGCAGGGCAGAGGGGCAGAATCCCCCCTCAAATGCTGCCCACACTGGGGGATCAGCCCAGGGCTCCACGGGGTCTGCACTGGGGCATCTCCAGCTGTGCCTCACCAGCACCCCCAAATCCTTGTGCCAGGGCTGCTCCCAATCCATTCTCTGGATTTGGGCTGGGATTGCCCTGACCCATGTGCAGGATGTGGAGGAAGACAATGCAGGGAGCCAGGGAGGGGCTGGTGTGAGGAGTCACTCAGTGCTGGGGCTGACCTGAACCTGGGGCACCTCTTTATGTCCAGTCCAGCAATGGACTGCACTGAGCTGTTAACTTTGCCTGGAACCCTCTAATTGCTGAATATCCTCAATTGTAGCACTGGGGCTTCTCCCAGCTTGCCATGGAGTCCATAACCAGAATTTGGAAAATGATTCAGTGTTGGTTTGGCTTTGCTGCTTAACAAGCTCCCCGAGGAGCTCCCCAGTGCCTGCTCACTGCAAGAGCTGCAGAAACGAGGAAGCAATTTAGAAATAAATACTAATGTGCAAAGATATTTGCTTCCAAGCTTCTGATGAGTAAAGAGAGGCTGAGTTCCAATTCAGGCAGAAAATATCACTGATTTAATTAGTTTCTTTCTCCTCACACAGCTCTCACCTTTAAAATTTATTTACTTATTATGAGCACTGTTGTGTATTCCCAAAATCTCAGGTTTTTTTTTTTTTTGTTTAGGATCAAGACCTTGTCTGAACAAACAGACTGGACTTTACAAGTTACATGTTTTTTCTAACAACACATGTCTGTGGGTGTGTAATTTGGAGTTTAAATGGTGTTGACACTGTACCTTGAAGTGCAGATTGACCCTGTTAGGGATATTTGGGGGAATTTCAGCATTGCTTTGGCATCACTCAGTCCTGCTGAGCTGTTTCATTCTGTGTATTGCACAGACTTTGCTGCTGGAGTTGCTGGTTTGAGTGTGGGTTGGGGTCACTGGGCAGGGTTCACTGGTACTTGAGCAAGGGCATTTTCATTGTGCCTGATTCTGAAGTGATAACCCCAAATATTATCACATCACAGCAGCTGCAGAGAGCCCCAGGAGACAGGAAGAGGATCTTGCAAAGAATGACTTGCAGAAAGAGAAGGAATTTTTTCGTACATTTGTAATGTCCCAAACCACCAGGCCCAGTTCAGACAGCTGTTAATACGACTGGCACTGGGAAAAAATTCCCAGAGGAGAATCGTTACAAATGTCCCCTGAAGTAATTCCCCTTCTAAAGTCTTGTTTCCTCCTTTCTTTTTTCCCAAATATCCCTTTGTACTAAGACTGTAAATATTTCTGATTCTTTAAGGGGGAGAACATGTACAGACAAGTTTCCTCTTCCCAAATATTTTGAGAATTTCAGGGATTAGGAAATCTAAAATAATTTTTCTCATCTTGCATGTGAATAGTTTGAGATGCAGAGAAATTTTAAATGTGTTTGAATACCAATTCTTCCTAGAATAAGTGAAATTTTGGTGTTTAAATGCTTCTTGTGGCTCTGGCCTGAAGTGACTTGCCCAGATGTCAGAGAGACAAGAACAGAACCCAGATCTCTCAATTTGTATTTGTGTACAGCAAAAATGTACACTTGAATAACTTGTGGAACTCAAGGCAGGTTTAGTTTATTAAAATCAGAGAGGACAGGGCTGGAATTATGAAACTGCATAGTAGATTCTTCAAAATTAATTTCCTGTCTTGTGTACATCTTTACCCTCTTAACTTGCTGGCACAGACCAGAGGCTGTGGATATGTGCACCTTGTTAAGAAACAACATTAATGATTCAACCTGTTTTTTTTTCTAATTTAATTTAAAAAGCAAGGATAGTGATTCAACCTTTATTTTTGTCTCTGCTGTAGACAAAAGAAGCTAGAACAGATGATGGAAGAAGAAGGCCTAAAAGACGAAGAGGTAATGAATACAGAAAAGCTGTCTTAATGGTTAAATACAAGAAATTTTCTTTTTCTAAATGGAGATCTGGGATCTTTCCTTGGAATTGCTGTGGTCCGTGTGGAAGCCACTTGCAGAGCTCTCACTGGGGTCTCTTAAACTCTAGAAAAGGATCAGGAGGTCGGCACATGCACAGAAGGAGACGGAGTTCCTTCGCCTGAAGAGAACCAGGCTTGGACTGGAGGACTTTGAGTCTCTCAAAGTCATAGGCAGAGGAGCATTTGGAGAGGTGAGTCCAGAAAAAAATGACTACATGTGTTTTTAACTGGTTCTGGGTTTGTTAAAGACTTGCTCACTTTATATAAGCAAAAGAAAGTTTAACAACCACAGATTGACTTTAGCTGAACAGTCATGTGCAGCTGCTTTTTACCTAATAAATGCTGGTTCAAGATATCCTGTGCTTTAAAGGAAACAGAATGATGTTGAAAATGATCTGATGGACAGCTAAATACAGGTTTGCAGGGGGTTTTAAAGGTGAACTTCTGGGGCTGGACTGAGGGAGAGATGGAGGGCCCTTGCAAAGTCTCTTCTGGTGGCCTTAAGAGAAGGGGCTTTGGACCACCTGCTTTAGGTGTGTGGTTTTTTCTGATTTAGAGATGGGGTAATTGAGAGGTGTTTTAAAAACTTTATTCTGTTTTTAGTCTCATGTGAAAGGTGAGACAATACAGATGTTATAATTCACACCATCACAATCAGAAGTTAACTATTTCTTAATTAATATATATTATAAGTGTTTCTTGGTCTATCAGTTTTTGTTACCCTATGTTGTAAATGCTTTAAAACTAGTTATCTAAAATTACTCTTGGTGGATCTTATTACAATGTATTTCTTTTGTAACTTGCTTCTAATTCTGTTTTTCTCTCAACAATGTTTATCCTATTCCATAATATTTCTAAGTTAATAGTTCTTGTCTCAAAGCTTACATACAAATGTATAATATTTGAACTTTCTATTAACCTTTTAAGAGTTCTCTACAAATCTATTTCCTACAGGTGTGAATCACTCACGGTCCTGTTAAAATAACTGCAGCTCTTAGCATTAACAGGACTTTCTGCCATTGCTGTGCATTGTGTGACACTTCTTGTGTTTTACAATCTGAGATGATTTCATGAAATGGAAGCCAAGGGCTTGATACCCACCTTTGTCAGGAGCTGTGCTGGGAATGCTGGGTGTGATGCAATGTCTGTGTGTCCCCAGGTGCGCCTGGTGCAGAAGAAGGACACGGGGCACGTTTATGCCATGAAGATCCTACGCAAAGCTGACATGCTTGAGAAGGAGCAGGTGAGGAACACCCCGAGCAGGAGCTGTGCCGTGGATCACTCTGGGTGTGTGCAGAGGAGGAATAGGCTTCTGTGCTCTAGTAGCTAAAAATTCTGGGGGTTTTTTTTCATCTTTTCTTATGGAGGAAATAAGTCAGAAAAATCTCTGAATCCACACTTCTTTTCTAGTGGGCTTTTTCAGCTCAAAGTCCTGTGCAAATGATTCAGTGCAGGCTTCAAGGCCAGTGTTTTACTGCACTTCTGACTTACAGGATTGGATAGAAATACCAGAGATACAGAGACATAAAGCAGCAGCATTTAACATATTTAAGGCTTTCGTTTGCTAGTACTTCTATATAATGATGTGGAACATATATACTACTTCTATACATATATTCTGGGACATATATTCTACTTCTATAATGATCTGGGACAGTCACGTGTTCAGCATTGGGATGAAGCTCTTGTGTTTTCAAAAAGAGACCTAATGATTAGGTATATTTGCAAAGAATTGAGACTTTTGTATATAGGATTTATATAATGTATAGGTTTACTAGATGTATATATAATAGGTATAAAATATATGTAAATAATCAACCACATGTTGAAGTTCTGATAGTGTTCCTGCCTTTGTGCAGAAGTTTGACTTTTGTCTTCTCAATATTTGATGCTGTTCAGAATAATAATTGAATTGCCTGTGAAATAAATGCATTTAATAAAACTTATCCAATGCACTGTGTCTGTCCAGGTTGGCCACATCCGTGCAGAACGGGACATCCTGGTGGAGGCAGACAGCTTGTGGGTGGTGAAGATGTTCTATAGTTTCCAGGACAAGCTAAACCTCTACCTGATCATGGAGTTCCTGCCAGGAGGTAACTCTGGAATGCAAGGGCTGCTCTCCTTTTGTTTGGGGATTGCTCATTCCTTCATTACAAATGCAGCCTGGGACTAGAGTGCATGTGGGTGCCCTGCAGAGGTGCTTTTACTGTACATGTGAAGGGAAACAAGATTTCTGCTTTTTAGTGTACTGAGATGTTTGGGCAGGCTTGAGGTTTCCTGTTTGGGTCTTCAAGCTGCAGGTATTTAAACTTGGCTTTAATATTCTTCTGTTTAAACCTGGCTTTCATATTCTAGTTCCTACCCTTGCTATGTCCTGGCTGTGTACGGAGCCAGAGCATATCCAGGCTTGGCAACCTCTGACCTGCTGGTTTTAGCTGAATGCAGCAGAAATAGCTTTTATCTATAAATGTCTTCAAACTCAGTGAGAGTGGAGGCAGTGTGTTCACCTCTGAGGGGTTTCCAGGTGACATGATGACACTGTTGATGAAGAAGGACACTCTGACAGAGGAGGAGACACAGTTCTACATCGCCGAGACCGTGCTGGCCATTGACTCCATCCACCAGCTGGGATTCATCCATCGTGACATAAAACCAGACAACCTCCTCCTGGACAGCAAGGTATGGGCTGGGGAGGAGCAAAGAGGCCTTGTGATTGCTCATATTGACCTGAAGGGGTGTTGACAGTTGTGGAAGAAGATGGTGCTTCTTTATTTAGCCCTGTTCCTTCCAGCTTTTGAGGGGCATATCTGCCAAATTGCCAGGGAAAATCCCCAAAAGCCAGGAAAGACCCCAGCTCCACTCAGACCTTGAGCTCTTGTGACAGCTGTTTAAATTATTTTTGGCTATTTCAGATGCAGTTTAAAGCACGTGGTTTCAGTTCCCTCTTAGGCAGAGCTGTTTCCCTTTTCTCTCACATCTGTTACACTCCCACTTGCCAGCTCTGGTCGTGCCAGATGTGAAGGACGTGGCTGTTCCAGTGGCCAGGCTGAGAGTGGAGAACCTCCCTCAGGAGCAGGGTGTGCTCCTGAGGGCTGCCCAGGCTACCTGGTTATTGCAGGCACTTTGCAGAAATCCCAGTTGTTTCAGTGTCCTCCTATTGCTCACTCCAAGTTTGCCTAAAATCAAGATTTCTTGGAAAGAGTTTGCCAGCAGTTAATAATGACTTTCCCACTACTGTGTAATGCATTGTTGGAATTACTGCAGAATCCCAGGATGGTTTGGCTTGGAAGGGACCTTGAAACTCATCCTGTTTCACCTTTCTGCTGTCCCAGGCTGCTCCAGGCCCTGTCCAGCCTGGCCTTGGACACTTCCAGGGCTGGGGCAGCCACAGCTTCTCCAAGCAGTGTGTCCAATTCAGAATATTCACCTCTAGACATGACTACATATAGGACTTTGAAAAGGAGGTATATTTTATAGATACACTTCTAAAAATTACTTGTAGTCAGTGTGGTCATGTTATGCACCAGGACAGATTCAGTCACTGAATTGAGGGTGATTTTTATCTCTTGGGGCCAATACACAACCCAGGGACTGCAGCTGCCTCTGGAGATGTTTCCTTTCACCCAGAAGTGGTTGGGAGCTTGCAGAGCAGAGGTTTCCTGAAGTAAATTGTCACTGGGCTTTCTCTGTGGAGTAGCAATGGAAGTATTGATGGCTTCATTCCCTGTACACATCCAGTGTTGGGTTTAAACAAGGAAGGCAAAGGACATTGAGGGACTGGAGCGTGTCCAGAGAAGGGAATGGAGCTGAGGAAGAGTCTGGAGCACCAGGAGCAGCTGAGAGACCTCAGGGGGCTCATCCTGGAGAAAAGAAGGCTCAGGAGGGACCTTCTTGCTCTCCCTGACAGGAAGGTGCAGCCAGGTGGGGGTCAGGCTCTTCTGCCGTGTCTTAAGTGAAAGAACGAGAGGAACTGGCCTTAAGTTGTGCTGGGAAGGTTCAGATTAGATTTTAGGGGTTTTTTTCCACTGCAGGAGTGGTCAGGCATTGGAATAAATTGCCTAGGGAGGTGGTGGTAGAGTCACTGTCTCTGGAAGTGTTCAAGAGGCATCTGGATGTGGCACTTAGGGACATCATTTAGAGGTGTTGAGGGTGGTGTTGGGTTCTCTTCCAACCTTGCTATGCTGTGATTTACTATGATGTTGGTTTTGTTTATTTCTAGGGCCACGTGAAACTCTCAGATTTTGGTCTGTGTACTGGACTGAAGAAAGCCCACAGGACAGAATTTTACAGGAACTTGAATCACAGTCTTCCCAGTGACTTCAGTAAGTTCTTTGGCTCCAGAGGGTATTGGGTTGGTCGGTCTTGGGTCCTGACACAACTCATTTCAGTGTGAGGGTGTGGCTGCAGTGGGGAGTCTAATAATCAATTTTACATCTTGAGGTGGATTTTCATTTTCTGTAAAATTATTTCAGTTACTTTAAACCCATTTTCATTTCTAGAAGTTTGTCTCTGAAACAGACTCTGCTGTAGCCCTTTGCATGTGTAATAAAATGAGAACTCAGTGAGTTGGTAGCTGCTGGCTGGAACTCAGGTGTTACTGAAATGAATAAAACAGCACAGTCTCTGAATATCCAGGATTATTCTCGAGGGGAAGAACTTGGATCATGGAGTTACATCAATCCTGAAAGCATGGTTTGCTCATGAAAGGCTCAATTAGATATTGCCCATATTTCATAGGTTTCAAAGTTGCTGAGAGGTTTAGGTTTGGGGTATTGACACACATCTTAAATGAGATCTTTAGTGTAGTAGTTTGGGGGTAAAAATACATTGGGTGACCAGTAGGATTCAGTCACAGCTATTGAATCTCCTTCAGCTTTCCAGAACATGAATTCCAAGAGGAAAGCAGAGACTTGGAAGAGGAATCGCCGGCAGCTGGTGAGTAGGTTCCACCTGCTTGGAGATGTTTCTGCTGAGGTGTTGCATCCACATGGATTTGCATGGAAGTTTTTAATGCATCTGAGTTCTGGACAATCCTGAAAGGAAAAGATTCTGGCATTTTTTAAAAAGAAGAGGAATGACTCTAGTTTGTCCTTCATCCATCTGCTGAACAGCTGGTGACATATGTGCTAGAGATAGCACTGCCATAATTATTTACATGGATATCTGAAGTCTCCCAGCCAAAACTATCAGTTCTTGCCACTTCCAATCTCACAAAGGGCTGCTGACCCATTCCAAGGTGACCCATTCCAGGCCAGTGATACCCTTCCCTGTTTTCCTGGTGCTATTTTAAGACTCTTTCACGTGAAGATGTTAATTTTACCTCTACATATCTTGGAAGAAAGGCTTTAAACACCTTTGCTAAAGGATCTCAGAGACAATCTGGTGTCTTCTCAAAATAATCACTGTTGTTTAAGTTCCCATGTCCATGTCAGGCAGTTTTCCCTACAGATGCATAACTGATGGTGTTTGTTCCAGGCTTTTTCTACAGTGGGAACTCCAGATTACATTGCTCCTGAGGTTTTCATGCAGACTGGATACAACAAGCTGTGTGACTGGTGGTCCCTGGGGGTCATCATGTACGAGATGTTGATTGGTAAGGAACAGGCAGGGCTGTGGGTGGGAATGGTGGAGCAGGACATCAGCTGTATTCATAGAATCCCAGGCTGGTTTGGGTTGGAAGGGACCTTAAAGCTCATCCAGTGCCACCCCCTGCCATGGGCAGGGACACCTTCACTATCCCAGGTGGCTCCAAGCCCCATCCAGCCTGGCCTTGGACACTTCCAGGGCTGGGGCAGCCACAGCTGCTCTGGGCAGCCTATTTCTGTGCTTGGGGTCAAATTCTCAGAGCATCCACTCCTTGCCTGCTCTCTGAGGTGTGTTCTGGCTTCAGGAATTAGTTTTGCTCGATCTAAGATGATATTTTTGTTTCTTTTCAGGTTATCCACCATTCTGCTCCGAGACTCCTCAAGAGACATATAAGAAAGTGATGAACTGGAAGGAGACCCTGACATTTCCTCCAGAGGTTCCAATCTCTGATAAAGCAAAGGATCTTATTTTAAGGTGCCAGCCCCATGGTTTGCCAGTTAATACAGCACTAATTTTCATGTCTTGTCTCTGTATTCTGTGCCTCTCATGGCTTGTTTCACATGGAAAACCCTGATGCTACAAACTGTTACACACATGTATCAAATGCAGAACTCCCTTGTCAAATACTTTTGTCTCTCAGGCCGTTTAGTGGTTCCCTGACTAAACTGTGCTAAAAAGGAGTTCCCATGGAAGTGCTACTACTCTGGCAAAATGTTTCTGCTCCTTATTTTGCCTGGAGGCTTCTCATGGAAGGACACAAGTTCAATCCTTTTGACAGAGCTGACTTCTTGCAGCAGCAATGATTTTGCCTTTGTATGCACTGGAGCATACAAATGAACCCCAGTGCTTGCTGACTCATTTGTACTTCAGTATCTATTCTCAGGACAGAAATATAAATGTCTGGTTTTTTAGGCTTTATATGTTCTCCTGCTCTACTCTGGTCCTGAAATAGAAAGGTCACGTTATCCTGTTGTGAAGGAATAGCACATCTTAACTGTGGCATTGGACATGACATTCCTATACATAACTTTGTGTCTTGGTTTTGCTGTGCAAGTTCTTAGTCTGCTCCATTTATATGTTAAGAAACTGCAGCAGTATGAGCTCAGAAAGCTGTTCCATTTCTGGATGGAATGCTTTCGTTTTCATTCTCCCTTCATTTTCATTCTTCCTTCCATCCCAGATTTTGCTGTGAATGGGAGCACAGAATTGGTGCATCTGGTGTGGAGGAAATAAAGAGTAACCCATTCTTTGAAGGGGTTGATTGGGAGCACATCAGGTAAGATGCTTTACAGAAAAGCAACTGCTCTTCTCTAGAGACTGCTCAGGCCAGCCCTGGTCTGCAGCAGGGAGCAGCTGACTGGCATTTATCATATCCAGCTGTGGGTGAGAGCATTTTGTTCTCTACCTGAAGCTTGCTGAGGTTTAGGTACCTTCAGTCTTGATTCTGAACGCTGCTTTGTCTGCCTTTGAAATCTCAATGCTTCATCTGCTCTTCTTGGCAGAGAGAGACCTGCTGCAATTTCAATAGAAATTAAAAGCATTGATGATACCTCAAACTTTGATGAATTTCCAGAATCTGATATCCTTAAACCAACAGGTAAATGATTGTTTGATTCTCTGTGTAAACCTTCCTCTTCTCCTGTAGAATAATCCTTCCTGTTAGTCAGATCTTACTAGATGCTGATTTTGTTTTTTATCATGACCAAATAGCTTGGAAGCCTTGTGGTGCAGGGGGTGCAAGCTGGAATTTGGGTTGCAGGAGATGCAGGCTTGTAAATGATGTGGGAGTTGCCCGAGAAAGGGCAGCTCTCAGAGGCAGCAGAGCTTCCAGAAAGTTCAGATCTCAGCAGGGCCTGAGAGCCCAATGCTGGCAGTTCCCCTCGGTGCTGATTCCTGCTGGCACTTGGGGTAGGGCTGGAACTCAAGGGGGTGTTTTGCTGTGAATCTCTGAAGGATCACAGCATAGCCACACATTTGCTCAGTGAGTTTAAAAACAGAATCCCAGACTGGTTTGAGATGGAAGAGACCTTAAAGCTCGTCCCATTCCACCCCCTGCCATGGGCAGGGACACCTTCACTGTCCCGGATTGCTCCAATCCTGTCCAGCCTGGCCTGGAACTCTTCCAGGGATTGGAGCATCCACCACCTCTCTGGGCACCCTGTGCCAGTGTTTCACAGCTCACATTGTAATAAATTTTTTCTATGTGGTCTGAATCTACCCTCTTCTAGCTCACAATGCTTGTGCCATGTCCTCTGTTCCAGCAGTTCTTTCCTGGGGTTGAAGCATGAAGCTGCATTTGTTTTCAGGATATTTTTTTTCCTTTAGAAACATTCATCCAGTGTTTTGTATGAAAATAAACTCTGCAGCTCCAAAGGATAATTAATTCTATTTCTTCTGTCTTCCCAGTGGCAACAAGTAACCACCCAGAGACAGACTACAAGAACAAAGACTGGGTTTTTATCAACTACACCTACAAGCGTTTCGAGGGCCTGACGGCCCGAGGAGCAATTCCATCCTACATGAAAGGAGGGAAGTAACACAGCTTTACCTGGGACTTCTGAGCCGTGGAATTCTGTTGCTGTACTTTGGGTTTATACCCATAAAAGAACTTGTTCTTTTTTTTTAAAGAAAACTTGAGGGCTGTCAACTCTTGGAGAAGACTTCAGGACTCTGTTTTGTTACACACCTGGTTGTTAGTAAGGATTTTTTTTCCCTGCGCCATTGAAAAATTCCACGTTTGCATCATCTCTGCTGCCAGCACCTTTTGCTGTTTCAGGAGCAAGAGTTTTTTTATGTTCTTTGCCAGACTGTCCAGTCCATTGGGAAATGAGAGCAAGCTTTGCCTTTGGCATTGCAAAGCATGGGATTCTATAGGACTGCGTCCAGTCCTGCATTAAGTGACAAACTCACTCTGCCAATTCTGCCAGCACTGTTTGCCCAGCAGTTGAGGACTCCAGGACAGAGGAAACAAAGCAATAATTGAAGCTTGAGACAGACAACTCTCCAGGAAACTGTTTAGTAGAAGGACACAACTCAGATTGCCTTAACCTTACTTTGTAGTGCTGTTTTTATAATGCTCCCTGGAAGCCTCTTCAATAGCATTTCTCAGCTCTGCCACCGTGGCCCCCAGTTCTGGTGCACTTTACTTTTGGTACTAAGTGACCCTCAAGCCATTTAATATTTTTTCTAAATTAAAAAATTTTGCAACACTCTTTCTTTCCTAAATAGAAGAGAAATGGGCCATTTCCTCCACTGAGTGCCGAGTTTTTGGTTACTGTATGTCAGGATGGATCCATAAACAATACAGATAAACTACAGCTGGTCACATAAGTGGGTCTGGAATTAGAGCAGAGGGAGGGAAATTCTAGGAACCTGATCCTTGGTGGGCAAGTTGTGCACAGCTGGGCCAGCCCTGAGTCTCCCCAGGCCGGCTGCTGCTGTTTCTCAGCCACCTCTGAGCTCTGCTGCATCTTCAGTGGCTTAAAGGCCAAAACCCAACTTCTGTGGCCTTTTTGCTGTTGGTTTGGAGCAGAACAGGATCAGAATGTTGCTGATGGAGCCTGCCTGGTGTTCCCTCAGAGAGCTGCTTTGCTGTCCTGGCTGTACCATCTGTACCCAGAGTGTTCCACGGATGGTGCTCATGGGGTCACTTTTGAGGCACTGGAACCCACCATGTCCACTTGTTGATTGTTGCCTACTCTGTTTATAAAAGTACATTCAGTTCTGATCAGGGTCTCTCCAGGAGAGCCCCAAAGTGCCTTTCCTTGCCTAAGCCTCTCTCAGAACATGACAGCATTTTGGGAGGGAGGATTCTGCCTCAGCTGAGCTTTTCTTAATTTGTTTTTCTAACCACAAGCTCCACGTTGTGCCCGTTTGTAGTTAACTCTGCACGTCCAGGGGCAGGTGGCATTAACCCTTGGGCCTGCATGGTTCCAGTCTGGAATTTACAATCAGATATTAAAAATACAATTCAGTGGGTTTTCTAAAAGCATGTCTCAATTCAAATTGTCTTGGATTCCTGCAAACTTCTCTTGGTGCTGAACACTAACTCCAGAGTACAGAAGACAAAGCTCCAGTGATGTCTCACAGGAAAAAAAAAGGCTTCCAGGTCTGTTTAGGCCTGACTTTCTTGATTAGAAAATGAAACAAAATGGACTTGTAGTGGAATTTTTTTTTATATAGGTGCTTTTAGGGAATGTTTACCTAGATGTCTCTTGACTCGAGTGCCATCCCGAAGGACTGGTGGGGGACTGCCAGTACTGTACAGAACTTGTCAGGGTCCTCCCCTCACCACCCCTGTGCTTTTTGTACATGTCCTACGAGTTTATGACTTGCCATAAGCAGTTCAGACAGCAGTTGGATCCTACCAAGCTGAAATGCAAAGCTGGCCTTAATTAGAAGTCCCAGGATCTCTGTAGTCAGAAGGGCTCACTCGGATGAATAAGGGCTAAGGGAAGGAATGACTTAGAGGATCAGGCTTTCATCAACTCATCCCTAGATCACATTCTGCTCCCTTTTGACTCTGCATGAAGGACTGATACCAGCTTCTCAAACTGTTCCATCCTTATCCTGCAGTTTCTTCTAGCCATTTGACAATGTTGCCTTATAAACCATTGGAATTAATGTAAGACCATTTTTATTTCAATTCCTAACAGCTTAGTTACTGCCTTAAAATAAAAACAAAAATCAAAATCCTTTGAAGCTGCTGTGGATTAGGAACAAATGATTTTGAGATAATAGCTGCATTCTTAGCCCTTTACTGAAAGGGACCAGCATTTTTATTTATAAATACCAAAGATGAAGAAGCAAAACAGTTTTGTGATAAGTTGCTGTGAAAAACCAACTCTCTAGTACTGTGTATTGTGCATTTTTAGTGCTGTGTTTGAAGTGGGACCCCTCAGGTGTGTCACTGGAGTCCGAGGTGGAGTTTTCAATGGCATGAGGAACAGTCAGGTACCTCATTCCTGTCTTCCAGCAAAAGTTGGATGTCTTTGAATCCAGTCCTGCTGGACACCTTTGCAGTGGGAGGTTCTGTATCCCAGGTGCACTGTAAGCCTGCATCCTGTTCCAGTTTTTTTACCAACATTAGGGGAAGAAGTGTCTCCTACAGTATCTCCTTCCCAGGATCCATACTTCACTGCTAACAGTAAGGATTTTGTATGCCTGTTACATCTCCCATGGTAGCCAAACATTTTTACATTTTGTGTTTTGAGGTTCTTAGTATTTTTTACCTTTTTTTTTTATTATTTTTTTAAGCTGCAGTTGCTGGATTTGTAGAAGTAATTCCAATCTGAATTTCCAATGGATCTGAACACCTTATGCTGCCAGTTCATTTCTGTATCATGCCTAGCACAAAGCTGCACTAAGTGTTTCTTATCACTGTGCCCTGACTCTGCCTTAACCTCTAAGTTGAAAAAGTGTTCTGTAAATGTTTAAAAGCTGTTACAAAATTGCACTGTACAATTTGGCAGGTGTAGTCAACTTTTTATGGAGCGATCTCATTGTGTTGTGTAAATAAAACCCTCCTAGTAAACACACTCTTGTTAGTATGCTGTGTTTGTAAAACAGGAATCAGGGAATCCTGGAATGGTTTGGGTTGGAAGGGTTTAAAGCTCATCCATTCCCAGCCCCCTGCCATGGCAGGGACACCTTCCACCATCCCAGGCTGCTCCAAGCCCTGTCCAGCCTGGCCTTGGACACTCCCAGGGATCCAGGGGCAGCCACAGCTGCTCTGGGCACCTGTGCCAGGGCCTGCCCACCCTCACAGGGAAGAATTCCTTCCCAATATCCCATCCATCCCTGCCCTCTGGCAGTGGGAAGCCATTCCCCTTGTCCAGGTCCTGATGAAGAGTCCTCCACTTTTCTTGTAGCCCCTCCAGATAGTGGAAGGTGCTGTGAGGTCTTCACACAAATCCCTCCTTGTTTGAACTGTTAGTGCCCTTCCCAACCTTCATCAGGAGAAGCCTGGAAGTACATCCCAGGCTGAAGATGGAAATCAAAGCCAGACCTGCTCCAAAGCTGTTTTCTTCTGAAGACAAGTAGGTGAAAGTGAAGAACACTTTTCACAGCACTGACCAAAAATACTGGTGCTTGTTAGAGATGCTGCAGTCTGGGTCAAGGAGTGTTGTCTGAGCTGCCTTTAGAGCATCACTGCAATGAGCTGTAGGGATGAAGTGAGCTTTGAGGTCCTCTCAGCACAAATGGTGGGAACACCTCCCTGCAAACCAGGCTCTGATGCCAAACTACTCCTAAAACTTTGGAATCACAACCCACACTTAATGAAGCAAGGAAAAAAAACCTTGTAGCTCTCTATGCCCTGCCTGTTCTACTCCACATTGAAAACAATTTTTAAAGGAGCCAAACATGTCATAATTTATACTTTAATACAGAAAAGAAACCATACATCTGGGGTTCATACACAGCACAGGAGCACTTCAGTACATCAAGAGTAAGACAAAAGTTGACCTTGTACTTGAAGTAGGTGACTGTGAGAGGAGGAAAAGCAAACACTTTTAAAATTTGATTCAGTGTTCCAATGGAACTCACTCTACTAACAAAATTTAAAATCCAAAATTATTAATTACTTGGGAAATCCAGCAAGCTACAGTGGGTAAGTAGTAAAAACTGCATGGACATCATGGGAGCTGGATAATTTGCATTCCATGCTGAGGGTCCAGTTGATTGCACAGGGAATCACAAACTCTACAGGCACTGACAGCCTGTAACTCCCAAAAGGGCCTAGTGCAGTTTAATAAACTGCCTGAATCCTTCCAGAGGCCAGACTGACCCTGGGCTCAGGGACACACACTGGGTGGGATTTGGTTTGGCTGGATATGGTCCTTTAGCTGTCAGATCCCAAAAGGTGCTGTTGAGGTGCAATTCTCAGCACCTGGTGCCTTGACAGTCCTGAGGAGGAGCTCTGAACAACACCCACACTTCAGTCCTTCGAGCAGAATGTGTGCAACCTCCTCCAATTCCAGGTCAGCTGGGCAATACCAACACTCATTTACTTAAACCTGAAATAAATACACACTGGAAAACATAATCACAGAGCCTGGGGGCCATCACTGCTGGGCACTCAGGGCCTGGGGACAAGTTCCACCACTGCTGGGCTCACCAGTGCTTCTGTTTGTCCTGAGGAACAGCTCACCACCAAGGCAAGGACTGGGGTTGGTCTGGCCTCTGGTGGAGGTTCATGGTCCATGTGTCTTCCTTTCTCTACCACATAAACAGCAATTCATCTGCAATAATGGAGTGTCTGCATATCACCCCAGCTCTGTGCAGGCACCAAAGCACACTTCTCTCTACTGAGCCAATAACACACAGGGAGGAGTTTTCAAAAGTAGTCAAGAGAAATGTAGGCATCTGAACACCTGGAACACTTAGGAGCTCCTGGACTCTTCCAACAGGCACTTCTTTTTAGAAGAAATCTATTTGCTGCACTTGGGAAAGAAGCTAAGAATGGAAACACTGAGAGAATGGAACTTGTATCCATACTAATGGAAACTAAAATGTGCCTTGGCAGAGATTTGTTACTTGCAACTAAAAATTTCTGCTTGATCTTGTTATGTTACTTGCACTGAAAACCACAAACACCTTGGCAGCAACCAGCAGCAAACTTCACTGCTCAATTCACCATGCAGTTGGCAGTCAGAAGGAGAACAATAAAAATTTGCTTGATGCTGCAGCCTGGCAGAAAAGAATTAAACTTTCTAGGGCCAGACTGATACCTACACCTCAGTTTTGCCAAGTCTGACCAGATAACAACACTCATGCAATGCAGGTTTCAACAACTTTGCAAGAGCAGCACTGACCTGCCCAGCTTTGTGGGGAGCTCTGCCTCTCTCCTTCTTGAATGGTTTCAGCTTTTCTTTACACCAGCACCATGTTTTAAAACTGGTTTGGGTACATAGAGCCTTTACACAGCCATCAGAAGGGATGGCTTTGTGAGGCAGCCCAGTTCTGAGTGCCCTCAGCTCAGATGGGGCAGTGCAGAACTTGCTGTGTCCTAATCAGGGGTTAAGCCAGCTCCCACAGGGAATTCCTACATGTAACTCCCACAGGGAACTCCGTGCTGCAGGAGCAGGACCAGTGAGGCTCCAATCCACCTGAGCTAAACCAGCCTGGAGTGTGCCTGTTCTTACAGTCACAGCTTTGTTGGCCCTGAACCCAAACTCCCAGAGCCTTACACAGATCAGGATAACACACTCAGAGCAGCGATGGAGAGCTGTTTTCAGGTATGTGCATTTTTCTCTTAGGGTTGGTTTACTATTGGTATTTTTTACCTGCCTGACAAAAATGGTTCAGTCAGTTCCAAATTGGGAAGAAAGCAGCAGGCTTTTTAAAGCTGCAGCAGCAGCTCCTGGGAGAGTCTACAGCAATTCTGAGTAAGGTTGATGAGACCAAGGATTTTACTCAGGTACTAAACTGGGAGCTCCTCCACTGGCTTTATTTATCTTAGCAGGGGGATGGAGAACACCAAAGATGGAGAACTCAAAGTCTTTAGTATGCACAGTCACCTCTAGAAAGCTTCTTACATCTATTTGGCTATTAACAGATTTATTTTATTGGTAAAATATCAGGTACAGTCTCTTTTGGGTTTTCCTTCAGCATGATCTACTCATTTTACTGAACTTAACAGAAAACATCCCTAAAAACAATGATTCCATCTCATGGAGAAGTACAGATGGGGAATTCCCATGAATATGCTTCCTATGGAACTGGTTCCTCCATCCTAGGGCAGCAGTACACCACGCTGGATTCAAAGCCAGGTGGCAGTGCAAACAGATTCCTCCATGCTCAGAGTTTGCTGTCACACTGTGCTACATTTCTGCTGGTTGATACAGAATATCATCTGTCCTGCTTTGATGTTCACTCCTCTGTAACTCACAAAAACAAAGCTGTGCTTAATGGTAAAGGAAAGCTTTGTCTTGACAGGCCCAGAATTTTTCCTCATGTCACACAAGACGTTTCCACACACTTGTGCTCTTCTTTCAGAAGTTCAGATAAAATATTCAGCACTCACAATCCGGAAGCCTTTGTAGTAGAAACAAGAGGTCATTTCTTTTTGTCTGAGCAGACATTGCTTTTGATTGCACAATTAAGACTATGGAGTGTGGCTCTTTATTAACATGCTTGAAATATGACAACGTAGTAAGAGCATGAACGAGGATAAAGCACCTTGCAGGAGTCTGTGTCCCATCACCTGGGATGAAACTATGGCGAGAGGTTCCCACATCCAGCAGGATTCTCCACCCTGAGCCACGCTAATCCGGTAGATCGTTAACAACCATTTGGGAGAAGGGGGCGTTCAGCCTGTCCAGTTCATCCACTTGTGGGGGGTGATGCATGATAACCTCGTGGTCCTCTGAAACATCATCCCCCACCGTGACCAGGTTTGTTAGGGATTTGCTCCGAACGCACTGGAAATCCACGTGGCGGCTCTTGCCCTCCTCCTTCTCCCAGGACATCTGGATGAACGGCCGCTGCACGTAGTTGTAGATCACCTCGGAGCGGCCACCGGGCCTCCTCTTCACCTTCTCCTTGCACGTGGGGTACCCTGGAAACACAGACAGCCACTCAGTGCCACTGCACCTCTCTGACTCACAAAGGGACAACAGGATTCCAGAACATCCAGGTAGGAGTGACTGTGGGGTCAGGGTGGGAGACACACAAAACTCAGCAGACAAATGCTCAGATTCCACATTTAGCATTACTGGCTTGCAAAATACTGTTCTCTTTTCCCCTGGAAAGGAGTCCAGAAAGGCTGGGCATCCTTCAAGAAGGAAAACTTAAAGCTCCAGGAGCAGGTCATCCCCATGTGACAAAAGATCAGCCAGTGAGGATGAGAAGGAAAAAGGGCCAAATAAATCAGGAGGACTATGAGGATGTCATGAGGTTATGTGGGGAGAAAATGAGGAGTCAAGGCTGAACATGGGCCCAGCTGGGCAACAAGGCAATGGGCACCTGGGCTGTAGCAGCCATGGTCTGTCCAGCTGGCCCAGGGCAGTGATTGTCCCCCTGTGTGGGGCACTGCTGAGGCACCTTGAGTACTGTGCTCAATTTTGGGCCCCTCACAACAAGGCAGACATTGAGGGGCTGGAGCATGTCCAGGGAAGGGAATGGAGCTGGGAAAGGGTCTGGAGCATCAGGAGTGGCTGAGGGAGCTGGAAAAGGGCTCAGCCTGGAGCAAAGGGGGCTCAGGGGGGACCTTCTAGTTCTGCACAACTCCCTGACAGGAGGGGGTAGCTGGAGGGGTCAGGTTCTGCTTCCAGGGAACAAGGACAGGATGAGGGGAAACAGCCTCAAGCTGTGCTGGAGGGGTTTAAATTGGATATTATGGAAAATTTCTTCACCAGGGTTGTCCAGCCCCTGGCTGTCCAGGGCAGTGGTGAAGTCACCATCCATGGAGGAATTTAAAAGACATGTGGATGGGGCACTTGGGGATGTGGTGGGCTTAGCAGTGCTGGGTTAATGGTTGGACTCAATAATTTCAGAGGCTTTTTCCAATCTAAATAATTCCATGATTCTCTGACAAGAGGGTGCAGCACTGTGTGTAGTCAGCCTGCAGATGCTGCATAGCACCAGCCATTTTATGAGCAAACACAGCTACTATAAAAATAAGTCTCCCAGGATAGAGCCCAGCATTCTCTAAGCTCCCTAAGGGAAAGTCTGGATCAGCAGGTGGAAGCATTTGACTCCTGTTTCCTGTTTACTTATTCCCAAGGAGACAAGTCTTTCTTGTACATGTTATGTACCTTTCACTTTCCTTTTACTTTTAAGCCCCCTGGCCAATTTCAGTGGAACACAGCAGAGGTAAAGGAAAAACACACTGAGTTTTAACTGGCTTCCTAAAGATAAATGTAAAACACAGAGTAAACAAGAAAATGCCTGGAGTCCAGAAGAAATCAGGCTTTGCTGACTGTGGAGTCACCTGGTGATGCATTTCCCTTGCTGAAGCAGCACGTTACCTTCGATGCCAATGCGAATGTTCTTCAGGCCCCGTTCCTTCAACACAGCTTTTGCCACGTCCCGGTTCTCAATGTACTTGAAGAATCTGTACAGCTTGGAACTGTAAAGGACTTGAGAAATAAAAGGGGTGATTAGAATCCACAAAGAGGAACCTTCTCCCTGCTTCTGGCATGCCCTGCTGTGCTAAAAGTCAGGTGTGGATTCCAAGGATTACTTCAGGTGTCTGTTTTCCTCATTGGGATTAATTGCACTTCCTTTTGGGAGGGCAGAGATGCAAATCACAGTCTTGATAGACTGGGTGGTGATGGGAGTGTAAAGCAAAGAATATTCCCTCATTAAGGAGCCTGGAAAAGGCTAAGGGGGAGGCAGAAACAGGAGGAAAAGTGCAGTGAGTGCTGGGATCAGTTGTAACTAGCCAGGCATCCTGCCTCCAGCAGCACCAGCTCATACAGAGCACAGAAATCAGGGCTCCACGTGCCAGCATCTCCTCCTGGAGGAAGCCAGTTTGGGAATGTGTCCTTTCCTTATGGCTGGGTGTGTGTGGAACAGAGTGCAGAGCCCTTACTTTGTGAATACTCCTCTCCCATGGGAGGTGGATGATCCTCATCCCAGTCCACGGTGTCCTCATCGGTCAGCACGACGATGTGACACTCCCGCTCGCCCTTCCGCGCGCTGTCCACCATGATGGGCAGGATCAGCTCCTCCAGGTAGCTGTCAAACTGCTTGTGAGCCCCATCATTGGAGAGCTCGTGTAACAGAGCACCTGAGGAGACAGATCACAGCAGCTTTGCTAGAGCATGAAAATATCTCAGCTCTGCACTTCCCAGATCCATCCAAGAGCACAGCCAGAGTTCTTCTTCAGAAAAAATGCTAAACATATGTTCAGACACATCAACAGCCTCCAGATCCAGAACTGGCAAAGTCAGAAGTGCAGACTGCATTTCAAATAGGATACAAATTGCACTGCAGAACCATTCCATTCCCATTAAAAACCCACCAAGCTTCAATCAATACAGTGAAACAGTAACAGACTGAATAATTAATTCATTATGATACTTAACCTGAATTTCCAGCAACGACCTCTGCCCTTGAAAGTACATTTTGCTGCCTTCTCTGTGATCACTCACCAGAGAACAGGGCAGGAAATTCCATCCACAGCCTGTGTTATGATACCACATACCCCATTTCGGTAAAGTGCCTTTCACACACCTGCCTGTTTTAAAAGAACTTCTTTTTGCCAGCATGCCCACCAAAAAGCTGCTCCAAATCAAATCCCTTCATGACCAGGAATTCTACTGCTCTCCAGATTTGGTATCCTTGGTTCCTGCTCTGCTCATCAGCCTTTAGCTTAAATTATTCATGACTCTCTGGTACATTTTGGATAGGGGTTATAATCCTGCTTTTAGCCTTCATTTTGTTGGCAGTAACAGCAAGCTCTGCTCAGCCTCTGTTAGAAAAAGAGACTAAAATGTTCATAATTTGCTTTTGGAGCAAAGTGCCTGTGTTCTGAAGGATTTGGTCACTCCACTTTGGATTGAAGCAGCTAAAAGGAAGCTGTTTAAATGCAACTTGAGCCCCAGTGAAATCTATGTGTTCATGCTTAAACTAAAGCTCAAGATTAAGAACTGCACTGAATCAGGATCAGAGTGCTCAACGCCCTGCAGATGATCTCCTAAGAGCTGATTTCTCTCCATACTTACTTAAATCTTGACACTTGATTGTGTTGAAATCAAAGTTTATGCAGAGGTAATCACATGTGTCCCGAAGGTCTGGGATGGAAATCCCATCAGGGCAGTTAATGATTCCAGTTTTGTAATAATCCTGTGAATAAAAGGACAGGTTTTGGAGAGAAAAATTATTAACATCTTGGACTATGATAATTCCTAATCAGTTCTTTATTTTGTTTACTAATATTGGAGAGATACTGAAACTATTTATAGCTCTGTGTACAGTAAAACAGCCCTGCTTGTCCGAGAATCTACATCTTTTTGCAGATCCTCTAGGGACTGATAAATGATGAGCTCCAGTTAAAACTTTTCCATGGCACAGGGTTTCATAATATCATAATATGCAATATGTATTTATATACAACCACAAGGTCATGATACAGCTCAGGAATTACAACAGCAGGACATACAAAAGGTAAAAGGCAACACAAGCAAATATCTGAAATATGGACTTATACCAAAGCTGTATTTTTTCTTTAGAAATCACAATGCAAAACCTAAAACCAGAATGTTCCAGGGAGTGCCTGGAGATGGCTCAGCTGTGCACATGTGACAGGTTGTTTCTTTTCTCCCCACCTGCAGAGCTGCCCTTACCAGCACGGTGCGGAACACGGCTGAGCTGATCCCTTCTGCGATCTCGTACTCGCCCTTCTCGTTTGGCCGGGTGAAATTGTATTCTCTGCCTGGCCCAAACATTCTGAAAGAGGTAAAGAACTGTGTAAGTGCACAAGAACATCAAAATGTATTTATTCCAGAGACAAACAGGTGCACTGGGGTTAAAGAATTCTTTCCTGTGAGGGTGAGGAGGGCCTGGCAGAGGCTGCCCAGAGAAGCGATGGTTGTCCCAGCCCTGGAAGTGTCCAAGGCCAGGATGGATGGGGCTTGGAGTAACCTGGGCTAGTGGAAGGTGTCCCTGCCCATGGCAGGAGGTGAAATGAACTGAGCTTCAAGGTCCCTTGCAGCTGAGGCCATTCCATGATTCCGTGATGAAGTCCAGCAGGGACACAGAGACAGAGTAACTTAAACCTCCACTCCAATCTCCTCTTTAGTAAATAAGGACAAGAGCTGGCTCAGGGAGGCCTCTGTTGCTATGGCTACTGCACTCTAAGGAACAAGCCAAAGGAACAGATAGTTTGTCCTGGGGCAGAAAACCCCTGGCAATAAAGCCTCTGCACTGACCTACAGCAGCTAACTCCACATGCCTTTAGATGCCTTGTTTTACACAATAACCCATGCAAGGGTCAGTGACCCAACAGAACCCTTTGGCCACAGAGGTGGGAGTGCTGGCAATACAGCACACGAGAATTTCTTGGTGCAGCAACAGGCTCCAACCTCTCAGTAGGAGCTGAGTAACTTCTCTTTTGGGAGAGTATCAAGAGGTGGCAGCAGGAAGGGATGGAGCATTATCATATTCCCCATTCAGGAGGAAGGTTATCAGCTGGGGACAGATGTACAGCTGACAGACTAGGCAAACACTTGGGTAAAAGGAAAAGGAGATCACCTTTGGCTAAAAGTGTGCTTTTTTTGATGGACACGGACCAAAGGGAGACTTATCTAGAGAACCACCAGCTCTCCATCTGGTCAGGTCTTCTGGGCCTCACTCACAGCCAAATTCTGACTGAGGTCACCACGTGTACAGATGAGACCACAAAACAAACATCACATGTTTATTCCATTAAAAAAATGTTTACATTGTCTTGAGGTACCTTGAAGGTAACAGAAGAGACCCACCTTCCCAGCATGGTGTCAGGGTGAGCAGTGAAGATCTGGGGATTCACTGCAAAGCGGGTGCCATCCACCACCAGGGTCACTTTCTCTGGAGCTACTGTCTGGGAACTGCTGCTTGAAGACAATGCACAGCATCCATGGCGTTCCTGGGTATTAAAATATTCCAGCTGTCTCTTATTTCCATCTGGGATATGGCAGTTGTGAGGTTCTTCAGGAGCAGACAGCATGCTACACATCTGGGGATTTACTGGGCAAGTGTTGTGTCGGCATTCAGAATCCAAACCTGAGGGACACAAACAAACATTGCAAGGGGAGGAGAGAATTTATTGAAAAACATAATTTCATAGTAACACTTCCTACTGAAATGAGAAAACTGAGTCATGCAACAATTAAGTATGCCATAACTGTCAGGGTGATGTTATATGACATAAAACTAGGCTGTTACTGAACTGAACCAGCAGCTGGATGTTTTGGTGAGCCATGGTGCTTAATGTTCCTTGTTAAAGCAAGATGGATTCAGGTGAAAAGGGCAGCAGCACAGAAATTAAACAAGGCCAGAAATACAGACCCAGCCTGCTGGCAGGACTTCCACAGGAAGCTGAGCAGCAGCACACACCTCAGCAGAGTGGTGTAAGACAGCAGTGCCCAGTGCCAGTCTGTGGTGGGCATACAGGACTGTCCAGATGTCTGCAGTGAATCTGCTCAGGGCCAGCTCCAGGCTGGCCAGGGCACTCCTGTGGGATGGTCTTGCCAAGATACTGAACTCTGCTGTGAACTTCTGACCTTTGGAGCAGCCTGGCACAGGCAAGGCACATACTGCCCAGAGCAAACTGCCCTGTGATACTGGAACATTTTCCAAAACACAACATCCCTTAAAACCCAAAAAATAATCTCCCTCAAAGATTGAGGGCATTATCCTTACCCTCAGTCCTGGGAACTGCAGGGCTGTGACCTCCTAACACCACAGAACTTTCTTCTGACTCATGGGCTGCTACAGTTCTGTTTTCCACAGGACAACTGGACTCCAGATTCCTCAACCAGTCTGTGCCCCCAGCACAGTTCCCATTCATGCTGGGCCTCCGTGCTGTGAGGAGTTGGTGGCGTTTCCTAAGAGAAGAGCTGGAGAGAGAATCCAGGTTGTTAGTTTTGGAAGAAACTCCCAGGCAAAGAAGTTCAAATCTCTGTATCTGGTACAACAAACAAGGTCCCTCAGGCTCAAAACGCATTTCTTCAGGTATTTAACTGTGTTTCAGAAGTTTATGGGGGTAGCTATGCCCCTGCCCTCACCTGGGAAGAGGGAAAAAAAAAGATTTAGAAGTAATCAGGGGTCTGTTAAATCTATTTAATCTGTAGACCTTCACTTTTTTAAAGCTAAGTCTAAAGCCACTGATGTACTTAGATCACATGTGTGTTCCTGCAAATACCTTCCTGGCAACTCCTCCAGACCTCTACAGCCCTTTATAAATGTTTATATTCTTGACTCTCAGTCCTGGCCAAATGAGCTCAGTAACATGGTTACAGCCTGAAATATAACATTTTCCCAGTTAACAGCTCAGGCATTGCCTCTTAACCACTCTGAGGTTTGACCAAGAGGTTCCCTGTTCCCAGTCATTGCTTGGTTTTGGTTCTTTCTTCCTGATTTTATGCCATGCTGTCACACAGGGCTCCCCCCAGTATTTAACCCACTGCAGTCCCACAACAAATACTTGGATAGTGCAGAGCAGCTATGGCTGGAGCAGCCCCACACACGATGCTTTAACCACTGCCACTCACATCTGGAATGCTCTTCCAGCATATGCAGCTGGAAGCTTCTTTTTTTTCCAAGTAAAATTCCTTCCTCCTTCTATCTTTAAGACCCACTTCACTCCTTTGTATTGCCTAACAGATCAGATCTCTTTGCTGTGTCTTTCCCTCATTCTCTCTGGCATTTGCTTTGCTCTGGACAAGAACCAGCTCTCCTTTCTTGGCTTCAAGTGTTTTCCTTTCACTCTCTCAAACGTAAAACACCAATTTCCTCATTAATGAATTTTTCCAATTTCCCCCCTGCAGAACAATTGTCCTGTGTCTTTCCCTTGGCTGAATGATGACTGCAGCGCCTGTGGGTGCCATCTCTGACGCCTGGCAGAGACAAAGCAGATAAAACACAGCACTAATAAAAGAGCAAAATGCCAAGTCAGAGTTGCTGAGTTTTCTGGCCAGCACCTGCTGAGGTTGAAGGCCTTAATGAGCAGCTCAGTAGTGGGTTTCAAGCTCATCGTTACTGGCAGTCTGAATTAAGCATTTTATTCCTAATGAGAATTTTAAAAAGGAGTAACAGTTCATTTCCTTTTGTTCTGTAAACCCAATTCTAAGTTGCCAGCATTATTATATCTGTATATTTTTAGAAAATCTGCTGCTTACACATCATGTGATGGTCATCCAAAGGAACATTTTTGGCAACAACAAAACCATTTCTTTTTTTAAAGGCTCTGGCTGGCAGCACAAGGACACAAGGAGCCCCCAAGGGTTGTCTCAGTCCCAGCAACCTGAACAGCACCCAGAGCACTGCCTTGCCCTCTGCTCTCACCAAAATACCCAGTGTGGGAAAACTCTCTCTCCCCACACCTTCCAGGCTGCTTTCCTGTCTTGGATGCCTGGACCCTGGAGAAACCCCTCAGCAGTCCCACCAGAAACCCCTGTGAATGCTGCCTTGTACCTGGGAATAGACTCATGGAATATCTTGAGTTGGAGGAGAACATCAGTATGAGAGCTCACCTCCCTGCAGCTTGCAGGACCACCCACAACTGAACTGTGTGACCAAGCATCCTCCAGGGAGAATCATGGAACATCCTGAGCTGGAAGGGACCCACAGGGATCATTGCAGCTCCTGGCCCTGCACAGACAGTCCAACTATCCCACCCTGTCCCAGGAGCTCTGGCAGCTTTGGGGCTGTGCCCATTCCCTGGGGAGCCTGGTCAGTGCCCAGCACCCTCTGGGGGAAGAACCTTTCCTAACATCTTAAGTGGGATGGATGTGGTCACACATGAACAAATCTTTTACGTGAACAAAGGTCACACAAACTCCATGTGAACAACCTGAGCAACCCTCTGCCCTCTTCTCTCGTGTGCCAGAGCAGCAAAGGGGTGGTAGAATGTCCAGCAGTGCCAGGCACTGGGACTGGGTGTGGAGGGAAATCTAAATATGAAAAGCCACATACTCTAAAACACCCTGGAGGGAAAAAAAGCCCAACCCTACCCCTTCCCCCCCAAAAGCCTTTAAATCAATTGCAGAATTGACAATGTCCAGTGGAACAAAAAGTCAACTATTCCCCTGTTTCACAGCACTGTAATTATTGTGAGGAAATGGAATCTTTCAAAACAGCAAATGTTAAAGTATTTATACAACTAATAATGTGATTTCAAACACATTCACTGAATTACTATATTGTATGTTTTGACCCTGAGATTAGGTCAGTTGGCTGGAGCATGATGCTGATAACACCAAGGCTGTACATTCAATCCCTGCATGGGCCATTCACTGAAGAGCTGGACTTAATGATCCTTGTGGGTCCCTTTCAACTCAGAACATTCTGCAACCTGTAATCTGAACCAAAATGCTTTAAAATTTGGTAACTGCACTGAAAGCCAAAACCTGTTTTTTAAAATGCAGTTTGATTTACTTAGGGAAAAGTATTCTGAGATGGGGAAAAGAATACCCTTGTTGAGCAGATATATAATCATAACCCTAACCCTAAGGGAAAGCCCTTAAAGGGAGTCATTCTTAAGACCTGCTGGCTGTCAGGAGGAACACCAGAATGCTCTGGGTTGGAGGGACCTAAAAGCATCTCAAGGGACACCTGCCACTAGCCCAGTTTGCTCAGAGGAACAGACACCACACTGGGTTGTGCTCAGGAACTCTTTTCCCCCAGCATTAACTTTCCTACACTGAAACAATATCCCTGACAAAGCTGATGCTACCACACTCACCAGGGAACAGGATTTGCTCTGTGAGCTGACAAGAACTCCATTAAGAAAACAAGATAAGCATAAAATTTACTTCTTGGGCCTCTTTCTTCCAGGAGTGCTGAATTACTGCAGCTCTGCCAACAACCTCCCCTTGCGGTGCCTGAACAATCTCTTGCTTAGTTAATGCACTAATCAGCAGAGAGGAGAAATTAGGCAGGAAATCAGATCAGTAAGTAGAGTATATGAAGGCAAAGAGCAGAGTTATTCAGGGACACTTAGACTCCATAACTTCCCCAGAGCTCTGCCTCACAAGCCCCATATAAGTGATGTCAAACAGCACGAAACGCCAACAGAATTAATTTCACAACAACCAAACTGGGTTGGGCGAATGTTGAAATCTTTGCTCATCACCTCAAGCTCTGAACTAAATGCAGAGCCCCTGCACACCCTTCAGCAGAGTCCTTAACTACAGCAGCTCAGAAATTATTTACAGAACTATCACCAGTTACTCAGGAATTACCAATACACCGATTTTCCCTTGTCATTCCCCCTCTTCTGCTGCTTAATCTGCTAAGCAGGATTGTCAGGGAAAAAATGTCCCAGCTGCTTGACATCTTTCTCCTCCTTCTTTTCTGTTTTCTTCAACAGAGTTGAGCAGCAGCAAAACCTGCTGAAAACAGCTGCTCTTTGCAATGTGGTGGCTCTCCCAAGCACAAGATCTGACTTTCCTCTTTCCTGGAAGTGGAACATCCAGTCCTGCTGATCATCTGACCCAGCTCAGGCTGATGGCATTTCCCTGTCTCCTGGCCCCTCCTGGCATGCCAAAATCCTGCACCTCGTGTGTCAGCAGAATTGAGGGAAATGAGTAAAGATCTTTTGGCACATCTGGCTGGTACAATAAATCCCCAAACTGGTCATTTAACGTGACAGATATATTACAAACACACCCAGAACCCAGTGGGGAAACAAGTACATAAAGACTTCAAGGCCAAACTCCTGCCTGACCAGCTTACAAATGTCCTGGTTTCCTTTCATGCCCAGGATCAAGGAGAACTACCCGTGGTGAGAATGAATGCCTATAAATAATAATTAGCACCATTCAGCTTCAAAGCTTTTTACAAATATGAACTGCTCATTGCTCCTAAGAGCCCTGGGAAGCACTGCAGGGAAGTGTTTTATGAGAGAAAACAGGGACACAGAGGCAGAGACCTAATCCTCAGGCTCAGAGCAGCAGCCTCACTGCCTACTCAGGTGTTACTGACTTGGAGCACGTTCACCACTCAGCTCCCTGGCCCTGCACCACAGTTCCCCTGGCTAGCAGGACAAACACTGCCAGGTTACCACCCTCAGAGGGCTCCTTCCATGCACGTTTCCACCCTCTGGGAAGTGTAAATTGGCTGGTACCACAGGATGGCTCAGGAGCAGTGAACAGGCACCCTGATGTCTTTCCTCACTTCTCTGTGATTTGTTTGCCTGCTCAGATCCTGAAGGAGCAGGTAAGGACCAGTCCACAGAGGAGCTGAAGCCTCACAGCTGGATTGTGGGAGCAGGGCACTCTGCACACTTGTAGGAGCAGCAAAAGCCCCATGTCATATTCAGCACTGAAGATCAGAGAAAGAGCTCCTCCAGCCAGAGAAAGGCTGGGATTTTAATTATTTTAAATGGAATCAGAATCAAAAAACAAAATTCCCATCTGGCTCTGGCCGTACATGGAGCATGTGGGCCACTCCTTCCTCTGGAACACAACAATGTCAAGAATGAGCTGTGCAACTGCACAAACATCTGTGTTCTCCAGACCCTGTGCTGGTGGTCCCACTGAAATCATCTCTATTTGAACTTGTCTAGAGCCTTGTCTTTTGTTGAGGGAAAAACATGGAAGTCATATTTAAGTTGTTTTTAATCACAAAGTGGAAACACTTTAATTTTGCAATGCACCATTGGTATTAACAATTCATGCTGCAAATGTTTTTCAGAGATAAAGAGGCTGATCCCTGTTCTTTGCAATCCTTAAGGAAGAGTTCTGGAATGTAAAGAGCCTGTGACATCTTCAGTACATTATCCTTCCCCACCCTAAGGGATCAAAAGCACATCCAAAGCTACTGCCCAATGCATGCAGCTCTCACCCCATTACTGGAAGAGCTGAATGGCTTCACTCACACAGAGCACCATGAACAAGGTGATGTGTGCCATGAAAAGAAACTCAAATACTGCAACGTGGCCAGCAGAAAAAACCCATTTAGATACAGCACACTTATTAAGCAAGAGAAAACAAAAGCATGCGTACACATATGCTGGTTTCTGCTTTTTATTTATTGTGTTACATAAATACAATATTTTAGTATAAAGATATACTCATTGGAATTTTTTTAAAGAGCCATTATAGAGTATTTTAGGTATGAAGAACTTCACAGAAATTTCAAAGAAAAATCATGAAAAGCCTAGCTGCCAAAATCCATCGAGGAGTAAAGCCCTGACAGCTTATACAGGGTCTCTCTGTCATCTGGCTGGCAAGAGAGAAGGTGTAAGAGAGTAAGAATAGTAGAAATGAGTGGCTTTACTTCACTATTTGGTTTGCAAATGGTGAGGAAGCACCAGCAGTGAGTGAATCAGCTGGTGAACAATCCTCCCCTCTTCCTAAACCACAGCCTAACCATCACGACAGAAATAAAACTCCAAACAACTCATTTTTAAGGTGACAACACTCCTTTAAGTCTACAAAAACATTCCCAAGTACAATTATTCTCAGAAATATGAGCAAGCAGGAAACACGCGCACGCAGGGTGTGCCTGACCTAATTCCACAGCCCTACACTGAGAACAAGATGGATTTCTAATGGAGCTGCACGTCTTTCCACACTGGCTAAAGCCTGGCTTTAATTTGTGTCCTGGTTTAACCCCAGATGGCAACTGAGCCCCAAACAGCCACGTGCTCACTGCTCCCTGTGGGATGGGGAGAGAACTGGAAGAGTAACTCATGGGTTGAGATCCAGACATTTTAATAGGTAAAGAGAAGGTTGTGTGGAGATCTCACAGAACCTTTCAGGATCTGAAGGGGCTCCAAGGAAGCCAGAGAGTGACTGCTCATAATGACCTGGAGTGACAGGACACAGGGAATGGCTTCCCACTGCCACAGGGCAGGGATAGATGGGATAATGGCAAGGAATTGTTCCCTGGGAGGGTGGGCAGGCCCTGGCACAGGGTGCCCAGAGCAGCTGTGGCTGCCCCTGGATCCCTGGCAGTGCCCAAGGCCAGGCTGGACGGGGCTTGGAGCAACCTGGGACAGTGGAAGGTGTCCGTGCCATGGCAGGGGGTGGAATATGATGAATTTTAAGGTTCCTTCTATCCCAAGCCAGTCTGGCATTCTTTGACTCTATAAAAGCTGTGCATGCAAGTAAAGCAAAAAAGGAATTCATTCCCCCCTTTCCATGGGCAGGAAAGTGTTCAGCCATGCCCAGGAGAGCATGGCTCCATCACTTGGGAAGAAAAACCATCACTCCTAACATCCCTCTCTGCTCCTTCTTCCCCCAGCTCTGTATGCTCTGTATTCCATAAGGAGTGGAATATCCATCCCTGGGTCTATTGGCCTGGCTGTGTCCCCCAGCTCCTGAGCACCCCCAGCCCACTGGTGGGTGGGCAGCAAAAAAGGCCTTGGTTCTGTGTGAGCCCTGCTCAGCAATAACTAAAACTCCCCTGAGTCATCAACCTCTTTTTTCCAGCTAAATTCCAAACCACAGCCCCCTGTAAGCTACCAGGAAGAAAACTAACTTTATATCAGATAAAACCAGCATAAATTCTGAAAAGGTCTCCTTAGAATATTCCAAAAGCTTCTCTAAACATAAAAGCAGAGAAACAAATTGGCAATGATTGACTTTCTACTTTGGAGAGAAAAAGGGCAATCTCATGGGTTTAAGATAAGTAAGGAGAAGGGTTTCCTGTACATAAGGATTAGGGGAATCACTGTAAGGTATAAACCACAGCAGAGAATGCAGCACGGAGATAATGGATCTCCCCTGGGCTGGGCAACATCGGTTAAGTAAAAAAGCAATCATCAAACTTGATCTGAAAAGTTGTAATATTGGCAGGTAGGCAACAATCCAACTTCTAATTTTCATAATAGCTATTTGCTTCTGATCATCAGATGAAGACTTTCCCAGAGAATGAGAAAAAACAATGATTCTGCCTGTCAGCCCAGTTCACCTGCAATAAAAACTTCCCAGTGGCAGGGAGGCATTCCAGAGGGCTGTGCAGAGTGACAGGAACTCATCCAGTAGAAAGAATGACAAAAAGTGAAATGTTCTCCTCTATTAAAAAATTAGACCTGACCTGATGGCTCATTCTGTAACTATGAAGGACCTTAAAGCCCCCCCAGTGCCACCCCTTGCCGTGGCAGGGGCACCTTCCACTGTCCCAGGTTGCTCCAAGCCCTGTCCAACCTGGCCTTGGACACTTCCAGTGATCCAGGGGCAGCCACAGCTGCTCTGGGCACCCTGTGCCAGGGCCTGCCCACGCTCCCAGGGAACAATTCCTTCCCAATATCCCATCCATCCCTGCCCTGTGGCAGTGGGAAGCCATTCCCTGTGTCCTGTCACTCCAGGCTCTTGTCCCAAGCCCCTCTCCAGCTTTCTTAGTCCCTTTAGGCACTGGAAGGGGGTCTATGGTCTCCCTGGAGCCTTCTCCCATCCAGGCTGGACATCCCCAGCTCTCCCAGCCTGGCTCCTCAGGGCTCTCCCAACCAGGGAAACCAGCACTTCCAGGCTGAGCCCCAAGCACTGCCCCATGCACCTGAACCAATGGAGATGCTCAGGGCAAGGTGAGACTTGGCAGGTGTGGGGTTGCCACTCCCTGGCACCTGTAGATACACCTGGAGCACTGAGAAAAACATCTAACTGCAGCCTTCACATGCTTTTCACAAACCTCCTACTGATCCTCATTTCATTTTCCCAACACAAACACAAGCAGACAATAAAAGCTGATTTATAGGTTGAACCAACACAGGCACATGACAGAAAGCTTTTTCCTTGTTATGAAATAACTCTATCAATATACAGAGGATTCATTTTCCATCTGGCTTCAAATGATAGATGGAAAATAATGTCCAGCAGGCCTGATGCAATGCAGGACAGCCTGAAAATGTTGGCAAGAGACAGCAAGGAGGCTGATGAAATGCTTGATTGTTTCTCCCATTCTGTGCATAGTGCTACACTGTTAGCAAAGTTTACTGACTTACTCATTTACTTGAGGCTCAACAAAAATCCACTGTTTCTAAAAATGCAATTCAAAACTACAGTTGGCAATATGGGTTTAAGGGTTTAACACTGCACTTGCAGACCTTGATTTAAGACCCGGGGGTCACCAGGTCCTTCTGTCACCATCAGTGCTCAGTTTATGCACTGAACTGACCCCTCATCAGTGCCTCACACTCACAGCAGCTTTTCTTTTGCCAATTTACAATCACCAAGACTGAAACCTGCAGAAAAATAATGGATATTTATTAACTGGATGTAACCTATTACAGACTTTCCCAAAATAGGAAGGTCACACCGTGGCAGCCTCACCAACAGAAGAGATGAAATGCATCCAGCAATGTTCCACCATGGGAGCAAAATTCCTCACCACGGCAACAACTTACTGCTTTTTTATTTCCCTCCCTCTGAGGCCCAAAGTATTCATGTTAGAGAGCAAACCCAAGTGAACTGTAAAGGGCATTTTCTCACAATACTGGAATAAATACAGTCACCTGAAAAATTATATTTGATCCTCATAAAGAGCTTCTTACCCCCATGGGAATGGCAGCTTTGCCAGTACTATCTGATTAAATTCAGCACTTTTAATAAAGCTGGCCATGCCCATAAAGAATATACACCTCCTTCCTTGGCAGAAGGTTGGATTGTGCAGATATGATCAGGGGAAAAGGAAAAAAAAACTGTGGCAAAAGATGAGCTTTTACAAATATAAGCAGGATATTTTTACCTAAAGACCGGAAAAACAAATGTTCCGTGCTAAAATGAACAATACTGAGCTAAATAAAGTTTTAAGGCAGGTGACACCTGTGAGTTACACTTTCTCTTCACCTGTGTTAAATTAAGCTACAAATACTTAGGTGAAAGCCTGCAACAGGAGTGAGTGCTGCAGACAACAGTTTGGCTTTGGTCTCTCTTCTACCATTTACTGCAAAAGTATTTATAAAGATTTCAGAAAATCCCACACACTTCAGCAAAGCATAAAAAAGCAAGAGCTGCCTTATCCCTCTGGATTTAAAAAACCTTTATTTCTCAGCTTTTGTTCTTAGGCAGTCAAATCCAACTTGGTTCCAAATTCCCACAATTTCAATTCCTGCGTTTATATTATGAGAAGTCCAGTTTTTCAATTATAAACTGCAGCAGACAGCATAAGGACAAGAGTATTTCTGAGGGAGTTCTAACAGAGAATCTGATCCACCTGCAACCACCAGAAGCTCTGAGCAGAAGTGATCACCCACATTTCCTGGTGTAAGTCTGGAGCAAACCCTGTGCCCAGCACCCCTCACTTACTGCCGGCTCATCCGTGCTGGGTGCTCCCTGCACCACGATCCCGAAATCCTCCTGGAGCAGAGGGAAGCACCAGGCACAGCAAAGCTTCGCAGTTTAAACTCCTCGAGCAGCACCAGTCACTCCCCCAAAGCCCGGGCGGCTGATTCATGTAAATATTTCAGGTTAAAAGTCCCTCCAGCTGATTCGTGGAAAGTTTGAATATGATCTGTGTGGTAACAGCTTGAAGTCTCTTTTCAGTAAAAGCCTCCCGAATATATCTCCAAATTCTTCATTCAGACTGTTTTTGCAGGAATTGTGTGGTAGGGAAGGCTCAATTTTATTAAACCCTTTTGCCATTTGGTAAAACACCCTCCTGCCACACATCCCTTAGACAGGCAGAGAGGAATTAGCCACCAGAATCTTTGGTTATGTACGTAAGTATGTACACATGGATTCCCAAGCCCAGGAGCCCCAGGACTTGGGCCCAAACAAATTTACAGTAACTGAGGATAAAATGAATTATTTTGACACATCAGTGCCTTGCTGAAGAGCCTCAGTAAGAACCACCACTCTCCCTCACTGCTCCTGTGCCATGGCCAAGGCAATACATGTTTATGTCAACTGGAAATGTTCCCCTCTGCCAGCTCAAATATTAAATCAATAGATTCTATCTCCTTACTGCTTTCCCCTAAGATACAGCTGGATTGCTCAGAGACTGTTTCAAACACAATTTCACAAAACAACAGAATTAAATATATCACATATCATCAATAATATGTAATTTTTAATGCAAAGAGAGTCTAAACAGGCAGGAAACTATTTTCCTCCTGACTCATGCCAGTGATAAAGCATATGTGTCCTGGTAAGTCTGAATAAAAGATGCTTTTAGACAGCTCTTAATTAAAAACAAAACAGCAATACAACATAGAAAAAAAATCCAAGTCACTAATTTACTAACTTTTGTATGTAAGAACTTGTTATTACTTTTGGTTTGGGGGCAAGATTTTATTTCTTTAATGCCCAACTCTCTCATCTGTCCAGATACACGTGCAATAGGCTGGGGGAATGTAAACAGCAAGAATCTCTAATTACCAAGAGGTGTTGTCCCACACCAGGTGAGGCTGATGGCCATCATCAGGAGAAAGAACAGATGTATATATTTTTATATATAACCTACATAATTTGTGTATGTACAGGTTATAAATTAGCTTTTATAATTACCCTATTTGTTTTTAGGACAGCAACTGTCCACTGTGGATCTCACGAGATGAGCATTGGTATATTATCAGTGTGTTCTGAACTACACGAGTTCTAATTAAGTAAAAATTAAAAATTCAGCAGAGACAATACCCTAAACCAAAATTCCTCTCTTCATTTACATTTTTGCTTGCTACAAAAAGTTATCTGACATTTCACCCACGGCAAAAAGCACCTACTTGTTTGGACTCTTATTTTAGAAAGGCTGCGAGCAGCTCAGAACTCCACCTTCCTTCTCTGGAAGGGATCCCAACAAGTAACTGCTCACTCATTCCCAGCTCATGTGCTACAACTCCAACTGCCGCTCATTTCTAACCAATTACATGGCAGCAGCTCGGAAAACTAACAATAGGTGGCACATTTTTGAAAGTTGGATGCAGTCACAGGAGCTTTCAAAATAATAAGCATGAAAAAACTCAAAGCAAACCCAAGAAACAAACCCAGGGAGGCTGGCAATTAAATTTGCAAGGAAATATTGCCACGTTGAGAAGGAGGTTCAGACTCCAGGTCCAGCAGCAGTTTGTGTCCCGTGTGAAGGGCAGAAGCACGATTGGCAGTCAGGTGTCCCCAGCACTGGGAATCTTGCCCCAGGTCTGGACTGGTTCAGGCTGGCACGGGGTCCCTGCCAGGGGCACTATCTGCCATCCCCACGGGTGCTGCCCTATCTCACCACAACAGGTGCTGCAAGCTTGTTCAGATAAAGCTGAATTTTCCTTCAGAAGGAAAGAGGAAGGGCAGAGATGCTCCTTTGAGCTGAGGCACAAAGGGAACATTATCGGTGTTGTCCTTAGAAAGAACAGAGTTCTCCAAATCAGACACATGGTTTAATTCTTATTAAGATACAGACAATAAGAAAAAGCAAAACAAACATAAGGCTCCTTTCACGGTGCAGCTGCATTAGTAACTGCAAGTAATACTGAGTAATCCGAAACCAAAATAAACACAGGAGTTTTATTTAGCACAATTACAGCTCTTTGGAAAACACCTCCTGATTTATTTTGAGGAAGGCAAGAGTAGGGGCTACAATTTCATCTAGGTGAGGCCAACCATTAGCACTCTGCCAATTCATGTCAGCAGAGAACCTGATACTTTATTTTCAAGAACTGAAAAACAGTTCATGATTTCAAACCAGCCAAGGTTTACAAGGGGACATTGGCAAGTCACCTCTGGCTTTATTTACATGCCTGGATAAATATTTTACATGTCAAGCATAGTTATAACACTTTCTAAGAATATTCCATTACATTCTTTCTTCTATGACTAATAATTCTTCCACAAAAATATTTGGCTAGTGCAGCATTACAGCAAAATTAGCCAGGAACTGGAGTCATATTTTGAGGGAGTAAAAAAAGGGAAATACCACAAAAAACATACTAAAGTGAAAAAGCAGAGAAGATACCTATTTCAACACACATAATGAGGTGTTTGTGCTGATAGGAGGTGTCCATTTGGATCCATAAGGTCACTCTTGAAAGAGGAACGTTCTAAAATTGAAGTGTATTCCAGAACAGGCCTCTCTGGCTTGTTTTTACCTTGACAAGTGAGAAGCCAGCAATATTCTAGCCAAAACTGTAGCTGGTTTCGTGTCTATCTCAAAGATAACATGCAAAAGAAATTCCAGGAATTTTTAAAAGTTACTTATTTCAAGGAAATGGTCTTCAAAGCCTGTCCTTGTGAGGGATATTCACTCTTCTTCTGAATAATCCAAGAGAATCTCAAATTAACTAGCATCTTTCAGCAGCAGAGCTTATGTGTGATTTTAATAAATCCTTAACAAGAAGACATGTTTTCCTGCAGAGCCTGCTAATTAAAGGGTCTATAAATGTCCCAAAAGCAGCTCCCTCTAACCTGAGGATTTCAACTCAGTCCTGACCAGAGGTGACCACACCGTGACATTTTAGAGCTCTTAACATGGCCTGCATGAAATGAGGTGGCTTTTGTCAGCCTGGCTGAAGACACAAGACATCAATCACCTCTTACTGCTGAACATGGAGCACCTCTCCCATAAGCAGAAGTCCCAGCAGGGGAATGTTTGCTCCAGCCCCACATGCCAGACAAGGCCTGGGCAGCACGAGAGGCTGGAATGCTCCTTGTCAGGGCTCCAGCTGCTCCAGAAGCAAAGCCTTTGAGGTTCATGGCTCTCAATCTGGTTCACAGGAGGTTTTGTTTTGAGATGTTATTTTTACTTCAGCTGTGACAGCCTTCTAATTAAAGATAGCACTAAGTGTCTGCAGCACACAGGGTGAGAGGCTGGAGAACACTGTGTTTTCTGCACTAAGAATTATTTCATCTCTCAGAAATGCAATCCTTCTACTCTCCAAGTAGTGAAGTGGCATTTCCCATAGCTGTTCATAACTCCTTTAAAATGCTCTTGGAATGACTTAACAGCACAAAGTCAAGACACACAGAGGTGCCACAGCCATGGCATATTAAAATTAACCAATTTACTGAAAACAATTGATTTTCAAAACCAACTTTAAAAAAGAGAGGCCCATGATCTTGGCAAAGAACATTTTGTAATAGGGGCATTTGACAGACAGGACACCATTTAAATATAGCACAGTTCTAATGCACAAAGCTCTCCACAGCTTTATAATTATCAATAAACAAACCCAGTTTCCCCCTTGCTCAGCCAGCACAAGGTAACAGAAATCATTAGACTGGCTTCACTTCCGTATCTTGTGCAGAGCATCCCCAGCTGACCTCCTCTAACCCAGCTGTTTATCATTCCTTGGGCCTGACAGCAAAACTGCACATCAACACAGCTCCTTGCATCAAATACACTCAATTCTGGTCTTTCTGAGAGCCACCTTGTTCAGCCCTGTGAGGGGACTTCCACCCCCAGAACAGCAGGAGCAGTGACAGAGCTGTCACAGCACCCTTGCCACCCCACCCAGCACATCTCAGCACAGCCTCACCTCGAGCCTGAGCTAGGAAAGGGGCAGAGATGCTCCAGCCCCATTACTGGATGTGAAACAGGAGAGAATGCTGGGAATGAGAAAGCTCCTCTCCCACGTGCCCAAGAAGTGCTCAGGATCAATATTGTTCTCCATTAGTGCCGCATCCCAATCGATGGATTCGACCGCACTCAAAGGGAGCTTTGAAATTGCTGGGCAGCACAGCTGAGTCCAGAAATCAGCAGCACTTAGAATAAAAGCTAAAACCTGCCTGTCCCTAGAGACTCAAACATTAGCTAATTTACACACGCTTAGGATGGATCTCAGCAAAGCCTGCATATGGGCAAAACCTTATGGCCTTTAGGCGCTTTGTATTAAAGCTGAACCACTTCTCAAATAAACCTGAATCATCTGATTTGCATGTGACTGAGTAATCTTATGATTTTTCACATTTGTAACTTGGTCAGTCTGAAAGGAAAAGGAAAAATTAGATCCTATAGAAAAATGCCAGGTTGTGCTCATATATATGAAACCCCATGAATTTAAGAAATCAAAGTTTAACTGCAAATCAAAACCTGACATTTTAATGATCTCTACTTCTTTTCTCTTCCTTGGTTGGATTCCTTTCCCAGCACAGGCAGTAAAGTCTTTTTTCCAAAACCCCTATCAGTTTAAAGGCCTTTGCTATGTACACATCCATCTCCCGAGGCTGTATCAGCCCCTGACACCTGACCAAGGGCTTCTCAGCAAGCATTAGACTACAGGGAAGTCTGCAAGTGCCTGCTGGAACGTTTCTGTCAATGGATTAGGGAACTCATTCATAGCCACCAACTGCCACAGCAGATAACATTCCAGGCAGACGGAAGCTTTTCTGTGGGTAGAGATTATGTAACACCATGATTTTTAATCCACTTGCCCAGAGGAAGAAGAAATGAGCTCACTTTCACAGAGGTTAAAGCTTCCTTATTCTATTTTTCTCCATTATTTGTTCCAGTTATGTTGAACTAGCAGACGATACTGAGCACATGAACTGAGGGACTCAGAAAATCCACTGTGCTCATCTCCAGTCCATCCAGAAACTCTGCTGCTGCTGCCATCACTTTCTCTTTTCCTGCCTTTTCCACTTTTACTCACATCTTTTGTGGACCTCTCACTCCAATTCATCCGAGTTACCAGTATAACCTGAGAACTGCAGTCATTCAGTTATAAAACAGGCACCACTTAGGAAAAAAAAAACAGTCAATGGTTATTAAACTGAGCATATAGCTCAAACTGGGGCAGATGCTTAATCCTGACAGTTTACAGGACATCCAGTGGCATCACGTGGACTCAGATTCATTTCAGGAAACGTGACCAGCTGCTGTCCCAGCACAGCGAGCCACAAGGCTGGGCTCCAAGGGGCTCAGCTATGCTTTCTAGTCCAGGAATTACATTTATTGAAAACCCCTCTTTTATTAAACATGGCCTTGTTATTTACATCTTCCTCATCTGTTTTACAAAGCTACGTAGCCAAAACTTTGCATAGAAACCACGTGGCAGCAGCAATCATTAACTGTTACACAGCACTTCTCACTGCTGTCACAAGGGTCAGTTCTCCTGTTTTTATGGCTGCCGAGCTCTGCCTCCTTCTGAAAACTTCCTGATTCAATGGACTAAACCCTGACACCCAGCACAGGTCAGGGACGTAGCACTGGTTTATGGGAGCTGGTTGGGAAATGCATCCATTTCCCAGTTCTTGGAAATGCTGCTGCCATTGAAAGCAGGACTGACTAATACACTCTAATCTAGACTATTTGTCCACAAATTGCAGAAGCAGACCTGACACAGAGCTGTACTCTCATTTCTCTACCTTTAGTCCATTTCCATCACCTCTTTTTTATTGCTTCTTTTGGCTACTTCTGTATTGAACCTCAGGCAGCTTTTTATTCTTGCAGTAAAAAGCTGAGTAATTCTCAGTCACTCTGGCAGTGGGATACATATGACTCTTACATTTTATAGTTCACAAGGGTATTTCTGTATTTGTGTGTTCAGTAGCAAAACCGAAGCAATGGCTGAACATTCCTGCTCCCAGGAGCAATCCATGGATTAACACAATTTTTAACAGCTGCACACAACACATTTGAGGTTGTTCTGAGGGCAACAAGAAAAAAACAATCACAAATTGCAGAAGCAATTACTGAATGTTGAGCTTCAGCAACTACAGCCCATGTTCAATGCTGCTTCCAAGACTAACAGACATTGATTTTCCTTCTCAATTTCAGGCCTGTGCTTACGGACCAGCTGCCCTTCAAAAGTCCTTAGTGCTCTTTTGTGCTCCAAAAAGTGTATCCAAAGCCCACAGGGGCCAGTGAAGTCTCTGCTGAGGCTGGAGGACACACTGTGACTGCAAATTAGAACTGGAGCAAGACACAGGAGGAGAAATGGTTGTGAAAAGTGTGGAATAACACAGGGAAGGCAGGTTCCAGGACTTCAGCTACTTCAGCACCTGCAATTATTGCCCTGTAACACTCCCAATACACATCCCTCCCCTCTACCTGGATTACAAGTCCCAGCTTCTCTGCACTGTCATGGCTCAGAACAGGGAGGCTGTTCAGTGAACAATTCACATGGCAAGGCCATCCAAAAGCCAGAGACCCAAAATTGTACCAACCTTGGCAAAGATGGTCCAGCAGTGCTACCACACTGTCACGTTGGAATTGGAGGGGACATTGGGATCAGAAACCTGAAATCAGAGTGGCTTTCATCAGCAGCCTGGCCAGGTCTCCCCAAAAACCAGATATTGCAATCACACTGTTTCTACAAAGATGTTAATGACACCAAATTGGTAATTTCTAAACTTTATGTTAGCTCTAGTTATGCTATTTATGAATAAAGTGAAGAAAAAAATGCTGATGGCTCCCCATTCTTTTACATTTTCCCCCACAGAAAAGGTGTTTATTGTGCTGCTTGTCTAGATATGGGTTAAATTAGCCAGTAATGTACTGATTCTTTGGCTAAATTCACTTTTTATTAAGAAACTAATGTAAAAATCAGATCTTTTAGACAGCTCAAGTGACCTTTATTGGCAGTCACAAACTCAGCACTTTTCTTTTAAAGAAAGAGCTCATTATCCACACACTCCTCTGGGATCCCCAAGCAGAACACAGAAGTTCCAGAGTCCATCCCAAGCTGAAGCTTTCAGAAGACTCACTTTGCATTAATTAGGCAGGATTTGACTTTCTAGGAGTAGGAAGAATTCTCGACAGTGGCTTTGGCAAGCACAGGCACCAAAGAGAGAGCTCACAGGTGCTATTTCAGGAGTGCTGCAAGGCTCCTTCCCCCAGATTTGGCTGCTGAGCTGGCCTTTCATTGTGCAGTGACTTTCCAAACAGACTCTGCAGCTCTGTGATGCAATTATTAATCCAGTCCCACTGCCTGGTCAATGTCCCCTGGTGATCACAGCTTTTGGCAAAGGGGGACAAAGGTGTTGTTAACTACAGCACTGGAGCCTTACAGCAAATTCATTATGCAGGATCAAATGTTACTTACTTTTCTCTACACCCAAATTTTCTGCTTATGGGTTTTCAGGTGTTTAAGAAGAATTAACAGCAAGACTTTTAAACAATATTATAGTTTGATTCTCCTGAAGGTACTGCTACACAGTGAGCTGAACACTTGGCTGTCTGTCATGGGCACATGGAATGAGTTCAAGATGAGGTCGAGTGACAAACACACCCTGGCATGGCCCAAACTCAGGGCTGAAAGTATCAAGTAATAAAATGAGATGATGATTCTTACTTCTCATGACCAGTAAAGACAGACTGAGTCACCACACAAAAAATGTTACAATATCCTGAACAGAAAACTCCAAGCGAGTGGTTATGAAACCTCTTGGATTCTGAGAAGGCAGGACCGAGCATGCCAAAACATGAAGGTACTTCGAAGAGACTGAGGTAAGATCAGATTTATGATCTAATCAGCTGAAGTAAGAGAGTTTCTCAAGCCTGATGGTTAAAAATAATTTGGGGATGCAGATATTGATTACTGGTGTGCAGAGCTCAGGTAAGGACTCCTCTGGAGCACAGGAAAACAAAGCGTAACTTTGAGTCATTTTATACTGGACACGTCCAACAACTCTAGGTGGATCTCAGATGATACATTTCTGTTAGCACAACCAGTGGTGAGGCTGCTGGAATTACTATCTTATCTGCCACTCTAAGAACTGTATCAAAACCTTTCCAGAAAACAACCCTAAGAAATCCCCATATTCGCTTTCTCTGTCTGCAGGTACATGCACTTTACATCCAACAGCTCAAATGACTTTGCTACTTGGTTCTCACCACTGTTAAGAAGGATAAAAATAACCAATTTGGTTCTTTCACCTACAACATCTTCCAACTGCCCCTGCAGCTTGACTGAGCTCACTAACTCCACTCATTTATAGAGAGCAACTACAAAACAAAAGCTCCCCCAAAATAAAATGATGTAATGAATGAATTCCTACTAGAAAGATCATTCTTTTCAAGCCCAAATCAAACACAAAACTCATCCTCTTTAATTCTGGCAGCTGGAGACAGCATCAAAAGATATCAAAAAGCATTTCACATGCTGTCTTGAAACAAACTGCAACAAATTAGCACATGCCGATTTCCATGACAGCAGAACTTACTTTAACCTGTCCTTAATTGCTTTAAGATAGGTGAAGTAAGTCTAGACTCAGTCTTCTGCACAGGCTTCCCTTGGTTTACATAAGCTGCTGCATTTCAGCCATAAGATCAGAAGATGGATGTTATTATGGGAAATAAAGACAATTGTTGTACAGGCTGCTTTGCAGAAGAGCATTTGTTAGTGATGTAAATACAGAGTTATGCTATAAACAGTGTATTTATTTTAGCAAAAGGCGGCTGCTTCCCTAAACAGAGTAATAATAAAGGCACATGGAAATCCAATCTGGAGAATAATAACTCTCACAAGCAGCTTTGCCTACACACTAACCCACAGTTCCTGACCCAAATAATTCAATGTTTTGATGCTCAGATCACTGAAAATACTTCTGAGAACTGAGACTGAGGTATTTATAACCCTCAAAGCCAGGTGACTGTGAGCAGTGCAGCCTCCCAGCCCCTGCACAGGGTAAACAAGGACACACCTGAACAGGGAAAGCTCAGGGTTCCTGTTGATTCCCAGACACAACTTCCTTCCAACGAGCTGTTTGTGACTGCTGCTAATGCCAGCAGGAAGGACTGAGGTGAGGATAAGGCTCTCACAGGGACCACAGGTGAACTTTCTGCCTTAAAGCCATAATCTACAGCTACAACACAATTTGGGTTGCAGCAACCCTGGCAAAACATTCAAAACACTCTCCCTACAGAGGTTCTCAGTCTCCCAGGTTTACAGAATCCCAGAATGGTTTGGGTGGGAAGAGACATTAAAGCTCGTCCTGTTTCAGCTCCTGCCATGGACAGGGACACTTCCACTAGCCCAGGTTGCTCCAAGCCCCATCCAGCCTGGCCTTGGACACTTCCAGGGACCCAGGGGCAGCCACAGCTTCTCCAGGCAACCTGTGCCAGGGTCTCACCACCCTTACAGGGAAGAATTTTTTCCCCAATATCCCATCTAAACCTACTACCAGGGTGAAGCCCTTCCCCCTTGCCCTGCCACTCCAGGTCCTTGTAAATAGTTTCTCTCCATCTTTCTGCAGGCTCCCTTCAGCTCCTGGAAGGCCACAATACAGTCACCCCAAACCTTCTCTTTTCCAGCCTGAACAACCCCAAATCTCAGCCTTTCCTCACAGGAGAGCTGCTCCATCCCTCTGATCATCTCAGTGGTCTCCTCCAACAGCTTCATGTCCTTCCTGTGCTGGATCTCAGGGTTGGAGGCAGATCTGCAGGTGGAATCTCACCTGAGCAGTGCAGAGGGAGAGACCCCTCCCGCCTCCCCCTGCCCACACTGGGGGAGCAGCCCAGGGCTCTGGGGGTTCTGGGTCCAACACACCTGACCAGGGCACGTCAAGCAACTCATGCCCAAGTCCTTCTCCCAGGGTTGTTCTCCAGCTCTTCATTCCCAGCCCGGATTGATACTGGAGGTTGACCTGACCCTGATGCAGCACCTGGACCTTGGTCTTATTAAACCTCATACCCAAGACTGCATTATTATCACCCCTTCCCTGAAGAGCCTCAGGTCACTGAGATGGCAGAACAGAGACAGGCAGGATCACAGCTGACACAAAAATGTGCCTATGAGCAGAGGTGGGCTGAGGTCTCACCCACTCACCCATTTAGGGGAAAACCCCTCAGAAATTCTTGCTCCTTTCAAAGCACAGTGGGGCCAGAAAAGAGGGAGGAAAAGGAAGGTTAATTCAAGCCTAAAAACATGTTCAAGAATAACACTGCACCAGCCTACAGCCCCAGAACATGTGTAGGAGGGTGGTTCCATTCTGGGGGTGGTGGGCACAGCATGGGGCACTGGGCACAGTCCCAGCCTCACACACAGCCCAGGAAAATGTGAACACATCAGGGACACGAGGATGCAGTGCTAACCTAGGGATAACAGTCCCAGCCCCCCAGCAAACACAGTGTGTAGGAGACACTCCAAAGACCCCCTTTGTAAGTAAATACTACAAAGGTGGCAGCACCCCCAGCCTCACAGATGGCTCCAGTCAGGGCACACACGGCACTGTCCCCAAACACCCTCAGATCAGCCCCCAAAGCCCTCCCGGGCCCTCCAAAGCACATTCACAACAACAGAGTCCCTGTGACCCCCAGACACCCCCTCAGCCCACTCCAGCATATCCTGTGTGACCCCCAAACACTCCCTCAGCCCTACATCCCCTGTGACAGCCAGACACCCCCCAGACCCCTCTTCCATATCCCCTGTGATCCCCAGATAGCCCCCGAACCCCCTCCAAAGCCCACTCACAACAAGGGAGCTCCCTGTGACCCTCAGCGAGCCCCTCAGCCCCCACCCCCACGTTTCCTGTGACCCCCAGGCCCCTCTCGGTCCCGCACTCTCCTCTGTGCCCGCTGGGCCAGGAAGGGCCCCCCCCAACCCCCTTTTCCGGACACAGAGCGCACTGCGGGCGCCCGCAGGCCTGCAACCGCCCCTAAAACACCCAGAGCACGGAGAAGAGCCCCAGAAGCTCAGAGGAGAGCGGGAAGGGCCCCCCAAAGCCCCGCAGGCTCCGCGGCCGCTCCCCCGCCCCTCGAGGCCGCACTCACCGCGTCCCCGCCGCGGCCGCTCCCTCAGGCGGGCGGTGGGCGGGGCCCCGCCTCTAAGTCCCGCCTGCCGCCCACACCGCCATCTGATTGGACCAGATCCGTGATTGGCTTCCCCAATTGGCCAATGGGAACCGAGATAGCAGGAGGGGGCGGGGCTAGAGGGGATGGCGCCCGCGGGGAGCGGAGCCCTCCCAGTCCAGCCCAGTCCAGCCCAGTCCCCTCCCACAGCCCCGTTTTGTCCCCAAAAGCGCCTCCCAGTCCAGCCCAGTCCAGCCCAGTNCCCCTCCAAGTCTATCCCAGTCACTCCCAGTCTATTCCAGTGCCCTCCAAATCTATTCCAGTCACTCCCAGTCCATTCCAGTCTATCCCAGTGCCCTCCAAATCTATTCCAGTCACTCCCAGTCCATTCCAGTCTATCCCAGTGCCCTCCAAATCTATTCCAGTCACTCCCAGCTCATCCCCGTCTATCCCAGTGCCCTCCAAATCTATTCCAGTCACTCCCAGTCCATCCCAGTCTATCCCAGTGCCCTCCAAATCTATTCCAGTCACTCCCAGTCCATCCCAGTCTATCCCAGTGCCCTCCAAATCTATTCCAGTCACTCCCAGTCCATCCCAGTCTATCCCATTACCCTCCCAATGCCCCTTTTGTTCCTAAAAGTATACTTTTTGTTCCTCCCAGTCAGTTCAAAACCCATCCCAGCCCCTCCCAGTTACCCGTAGAACCCCACATCGTGTGTGTCCCCGCATCCCCAGGTGTGCCCGGGGGCAGGTGGGCACCCTCCAGGTGTGCTCGCACCTCCCGCTGCTCCGGGACCGGTGCTCCGCTTTCCCCTTTCCCCTTTCCCCCTTTCCCGTCTCCCCCGGCCGTGCCTGGCGGACAGAAAGGATGAGCCCCGCTCCTGGAGCTGCTCCCGGCGTGTCCCGGGATCGCTCCATCCTCCGGCCGCGTGTCCGCCGGCGGGGCCCCGGCAGCAGGAGCCTCCCCGGTGCTGCCCGGTACCGGGCGGAGCGGGGCGAGGGGCGGGGGGAGCGGGAGCCGGCCCCGGGGCTGCCCCCGCCGCTCTCCGTCCTCCCGGGGCTCGGGCTCGTTTCGATTTCGTTTTTCGCCAGGATCGCGCTCGGGAGCGGAGCGCTGCGGACACCGCGGCGGCGCCGGGCTCCGCTCGCACCGGGCCGGCTCTGCCGCCCACGGGCACCGGCCATGCAGGTAGGAGCCCGGCCCCGGTCCTTGTCCTCCCTCCTCCGCGGCCCCTCTCGGGATTTCTCCTCCTCAGTTGGGGCTGGAAGTTCATGCGCTGGGGGGTGACCCCCTACCCCATCTCCAAACGGCCTCACAAAGCCCGGAGCAGCCGGGAGCCTCTGTTCCCGCATTTGGTTCTCAGCAAAAAGCTCCTCTCGCACATCTGGGGGTTCCTTTTCACCCTACTTTTTCTCACTTTCCCACTCGAACACCCCCAAGGACAATATTTCCTCTTGAAGCAAAAAAAAGCCATCTCAGAAAAGTCTGAAAGCAGCTAAGCAGGGATAAAAGCAAGAACATAAAATTAGTATAACAGAATAAAAATTCAGAATGTATCTAAAGGCCTAGAAATCTTTAGGAGCAGGAAAAATACCAGATTTGTTCTGGTTTTACTGTAAATCTCGTTTGTAAGAGCGTCCCATCGATGGGAGAAAATTAAAATAACTTTTAGAGAGTTCTAGACAAAATACACTGCTGATTTCTTTCACTTTTATTTTCCCCATAGCTTATTGCTTAGAGTGAATCTGAAAGACAGTTTGCATTGCTGCCAAGCCTGCTCAGAGCTTATTCTGGAGTCTCACTGTTCTCCTCATGCAGTGTCATGTAGCTGCCTGCTTTTTAGATCCAATCCAGGGATCACCAAATCGTCCTTCTGCTGAAGAAACCCCCCCACCACCTGCTGCCTTCCTCCTGCTGTAACTCCCAGGGAAGCATTTTTCCCTGGACTGATGCACTGTATTGCTCCTGTCTCCTCTTCTCCTGATTTTGGGAGCTTCAGCTTTGCATTTAAGATGTGTCCAGCTCCCATCTCCTCATCCCTCATTTGCAGAGGGCTCAACTCCTCTGCCCACACACACAGTCGAGGGGTGGCTGCTCTAAATCACCTGCAAAAGCCTGCCTGAGCCTGAAGTGCTCAGAGCTGGTAACTGCTTCAGAAAATACCATTTGACAGCAAAATTGTTAATTTTCCAGTGAGCGAAGCTGAGAAATTGCTGGGATTCACATTAATAGGTTTTTAAGGGGAAACATTATCTGCTTGGCTGCCAGTAATATTTCAAGATCTAGATGTGGCTGGAAGCAGGATCTGAGCTCCCTTCTGGCTCACATGCCCTGGCTGAGGGGGAAAAGTAATTCTTGAGGGGGCCAGAACTCCATGGAGAGTGAGCAAGAGGAGCTTGCCATCCCTAAACCACGGGATGGCCGTTTCCACTTACGCCCAAATGACCACTGGGGACAGAGTGAGAGATCCCTCTCCATATGAGGTTTTCAAGACAAAATCAAAGCACTGTTGCCAGGTTTATTTTCACAGCTCTAAAGAACTGAAGTGCTCTCCTAAAACCTTGAGCATCCATCGAGCATCAGAGGGTCCTGCAGGAGCAGGGAGCCAGCACAGGCACTGCAGGCTCTGCCAGCCTTAGCTCCATCTCCTACTTCCCTGCAGCCATGGGGAGTGGGGATGGATAACCCCCATCCAGAGCCTGAATGAAGGCAGATTCCTCAGCTAAACAGCTGGAGAAAAGGATCTCTTGGCAACCAGGGACTGGAAAAGTGTGAGGAAGAGCTGTAGACAGCACCTCATGTCTGTGGTTGCTGAAAGTCTGGTCAGAGAAAGAGTCAGATAAACTTTCCCAAGCATTACTCTGGGAAGTTTGAGAAAGCTCAGAGAAAGAATTAAAACAATCCTTAATCTTTACAACTAGTGTTTTAAATATATTATTTACTTATAAAATATTTACAAGAAGGGTGTTATTCCTAATTAACCAATAGTATAAAGAGTATTAATTAAAGACCAATTGAGTCCAACTTTATAATAACTACCTATAAAAGAATAAATAGTGTCAAATAAAATTTGCGTTTACCTTCTAAAAACCTAAGAGTTTTTGTCACATGTCACATCACATCACACTGCTATGAGAAACCAGTTAGGAAGTACTGGAACAGGTGGAGTGTCTTGGTTTGGAAAGCCAGGTGTCTGCTAAGGAAGGCAGGATCCTCCCCTGAAATGGAAAATGTAAACTCCCTCCCTCTGAATTGCTATAAATTTTAAGTTAAGGGGCTTTCAGGCAAAAATATGGAAGCAGGAATAACAGTTCTTTATTAGGGAAGAAAATAAAAAAATAAAATGAACAATGCAGTAAACTAAAACAACACTGACAGAGCCAGAACTCAGCCTGACACCCTGTGGGTCAGGGTGGTGGCAGCAGTCCCATTGGAATTGTGGCTGCAGCCCTCCTGCAGTGTCAGGTGTGGTTCTGCTGGAGCAGGGATCCTGTAGAAGGGTGCAGTCTTCCTCTGAAGATCCAGTGGAAGAGGCAGCTGCTGTTCCTCTGGGAAATCCCGTGCAGAAGCTGTGCTGGTGTTCCAGAATCTCAGATTCTATCCAGGTAGGAATGCTTGGCTCCTCCCTCTGGGCTCACATCTCCCAATGGGATGCTGTAGCTCTTATCAGCCATGCAGGGACATTCCATAGCCTGTTATCAGCAGATGCCCCCCAGAGGGAGGAGTGGCTGTGGAAGAGATAAGGAAAACTGCCCACTGAACACAAGACAACTGCCATCCAGATGGCAAATAGAATACAAATTGCTTGGCAATCCAGGACATGGAGGCACCTCCAAAGCAAAGGCAGGACCAGAATTTCCCCCCACTGATGTATCTGATCTCTTCCCCAGGGCAAAGTGGCCACCAGCTCTTCCAGCCCCGTGGCGGCGGTGTCGGTGCCACCCCCATCCCAGGCCAGACCCTCACCCATCAGCACTGGGCAGATCTTCAGGCTTCCAGGGAGGCTGAGTGAGTAGAGGTTAAGCAAGTCAGTGCTGCCCAAAAAGGAGTTCCCATGGGGTGGGACAGGGGGGGTACAGCCATGGTGTCCCTTCCAGGGACCATTCCCTGCTGGCAAGGGGCACAATGCTTCCTCAGGGTTCATTTTCTTTCTTTGTGTTGTTTTTGACCTGTGAGCGCTTAATATAGAGGGAAAGTTTGGTGATGGAGAAGAAGCCCCACCCTGCCACTCAGCAGTTTTGAGAACAGAGATGTTTTTCTGGTTTCAGGAATCCAGCCCTCCCTGTGGAGCAAGGAGGATGTGATCCACTGGCTGCGGTGGGCTGAGGAAGAATATTCCCTGCGGCCCACTGACCAGAGCAGGTTTGAAATGAACGGCAAAGCCTTGTGCATCCTCACCAAGGACGACTTCAGACACCGAGCTCCCAGCTCAGGTTAGACCCAGGGGCTTGTGAGCACCATCCCAGCACAAGGGGTATTGTATTTGCAGGGACCCTCGTGGCAGGGAGGAATGATGAATCTGACTCCATGTTCTCAGAAGGCTAATTTATTACTTTATGATACTATATTATATTAAAGAATACTATACTAAAGAATACAGAAAGGATACTTACTCAATGCTGAAAAGATAATAATGAATCTCATGACTCTCTCCAGAGTCCCGACACAACTTGGCACTGATTGGCCAAAGAGTCAAAACAACTCACAGCAGAAACTCAATGAAACAATCACCTGTGGGTGAACAATCTCCAACCACCTTCCAAAGGAGCAAAACACAGGAGAAGCAAATGAGATAATAATTGTTTTCCTTTTTCTCTGAGGCTTCTCAGCTTCCCAGGAGAAAAATCCTGGGCAAAGGGATTTTTTCAGAGAATGTGAATGTGACAAAAGAGTGCTCTGCTGAGAGGGCTCAATGGGTCCCAGCAGAGTGGGTTTTATGCTGGAGATGAGGACAGCTCTTCCTTTCTCTGGTCCATCTGATCTGCAAGTACTTTAGGATGGGGGATAACCCCACACTGTGTAGTTCAGAATCTCAGCAAGTTATCTGAGAGGGACCATTGTCCAAAGGCATCTGAGCAGTTTCCTTCCCTGCAGGGGATGTGCTTTATGAAATACTCCAGTTCATTAAAACTCAGAGAAGAGCTCTGGTGTGCAGCCCCTTGCTGAATTCACCCTTCAGGAAAGCCAGGAGCACAGAGGAAGGTATGATGGGAGAAAAATATCCTAGGAGAATGGCAGTGTCCAGCAGGCAGAACCTGCCTGGTTGTACACACCTGGGGCTTGGAGCTCAGCCTGTGAGACCATCCCACACCACCTGAGAGAAGCAACCAGGCCCAGCAAAGTCCGGGTCACCTGGGAAATTTGTAGTGATGCAGCAGGTCAGAACCAGCGCTGTGGGGGTCTGTGGCAAACTGGCAAGGCTGTGACTTCCCTAAGAAGTCTGCCTGCAGATTGAGATCTGGATCAGGGAGGGTCAAAGCCAGGCAGAGGCACAGCCCTGCTGGAGACTAGTCCTGCAACATAGCTGGGAAAGGGCTGAGGAGCTGGGGCTGAGCTTACACAGAGCTTCTGGGTCAGTGGGTGGGGTGGAGAGAGGGCCCAGGTGAGGTTGGTGGGGGTCAGTGAGGCTTCTTCGTGCCCTTGGGGAGCCCAGGTAGGAGTTAGGGTGGGGTTGGATTGGTGTCAGGGGCTGGATGTGTGTGGAGGTGGATCTGGGAGCACTTTCCTGGGTCCTGTGCAAGGTAATTAACATATTAAGTCCCCACAACAATTTACCAGGGGGTGCCTGTGCTCTGGGGCATTTTCCTATGCCAGTTTTTCTTCTGCACCTGACCCTTACCCTAGCTGACATCTCCTCTAATCCCCCTGGACTTTGTCCTGCTCCAGCCTTAGGAAAATCCCAGGCTTTCCTCAGCACCCTCCTCCTCTGCTGGGCTGGTCTGAGGCTGATAACCACCCTGGGCTGTCCCTCCCCTCCTGTTTCAGGGCTTTGCAAGGTCTGGGACCCTAATGAGCCACTGGGTGCTTATTTAGGATTTTTTTTGCAGGTGCAGACTGCAGTGCTGAGGCTGCCCCAGTTGTTTCCTCGTGGCTGGGCTGTGCAGAGCAGCCCCTCTTCCACAGCCACACGCAGCCACTGAACCTCTCCCACCACAGCTCAGAGAGTAGCTGCAGGCCAGGTGCCATCTGCTCTTTTCCTGCTACCCTGTCGGCCCCAGTGGATGGGAAAATTGCAGGTAATTATGAATTTATAGCCTTGTTCCTTGGGGAAATGAGATGGTGCTTTGTCCTGTCTGCCCATCTGTCTCCCTCCCCCTCATTCCGTGCTTTTCCACCTCAGTTTCCCCACCTGAAAAATTGTAACTGCTCTGAGATCTCGCAGTAAAAGCGCCGTGCCTGAGCTCTGGTTTCTTCTCATATTTATTGTCGCTGCTAAATGTGCAATCCTGCTGCCGGGGCAGCCTGGCTGGAGCACGGTGGCAGCTCTGAGAGCAGCAGTTGCCCCGTGCTCAGACTGCAGGCTGCTGTGGGAGTACGTGTACCAGCTGCTGGCCGACCGCCGCTACGAGCCCTACATCAGGTGGGAGGACAGGGAGGCCAAGGTGTTCCGCGTCGTCAACCCCAACGGGCTGGCCCAGCTCTGGGGCAACCACAAGGTGAATGCAACTGAGAGGGAATTTGGCATCCCTGAGAAGGAATTTGTCATCCCTGTGTGTCCCTTTCGTGAGCTGTTCCCTAGAGCTGGTGGCCCAGGGCTGGGGAGGGGAACACGAGGGGTGCAGGGTTAGTGAGAGATGCCAGCCTGGTGGTTAAAGTGGGGCTTTCTCACCTCTTGGAAAGCAAACCATGAAGCCAGTCTGAGTTAGGGACCCACACCACCAACCCACAATGCCCCAAACCTCCTCTAATGTCCCATGTGTGGCCCTGCTGCACATTGACCCAGACCTTGCTTTTGCTCAACACCCCACAATCCTTTTCTCCTTCCAGAACCGGATGAACATGACCTATGAGAAGATGTCACGAGCGCTCAGACACTACTACAAACTCAACATCATCAAAAAGGAGCCAGGGCAGAAGCTGTTGTTCAGGTGAGGTGAAGCAGAACAGAGAAATGAGCTGCCTGGGACAGCATGGATGGGGCATGGAAAGGTGATGAGCTCCAGATGTTGGCAGCTGCTTCATCCAGCAACATCCTCCCCTGCACATACCCCAGTGGGTTTGTGTCCAGCTCTGTCATGTGCCAGCTGGGACCTCAGTGCTTCCTGGGATCCTCAGCAAAGCCCAAGGATGGCAAATCCCCTCTGAGCTCCAGAGCTCAGCTGATCACAGACTCATGGAAGGGTTTGGGTTGGAAAGGACCTTAGA
>VYZP01012288.1:3459-25447 GCA_013400635.1 Hypocryptadius cinnamomeus
AAGTATAAATCCCTGAGGGCTGCGTGGTGCTGGTGGTGGTGCTGCTGCCGAGGAGCTGGCTCTGAGACAGCCACCGGGAGGGACGCGCCAGCCCTCCCCTGCTCTCCTCTCCTCTCTTCTCCTCTCCTCGCCTTCCCTCTCCTCTCCTCTCCCCGAGCTGCTGCCACACTTGGTTCATTCCAGCTGCAGAAGCTCAGAGCCTTCCATGCGGTGGGATTTTTTTTTTCCTCCTCCCGGGCTGAAAAAATTAAGGGGAAAAAAAAAAATAAATAAAAATCACAAGCCTGACCCGCTTCCCTCTCACCTCCCCCCTCCTCCTTCCTTTCTCCTCTTCATCCAGCCGAGCCGAGGACTATCCCAATCGCCGAGGGGAAGAAAAAAAGGGGGAAAAACCCAACAGCGGCAACCAGCAGACCCCCAGCACGCCCCATTCCTGCCGCTGCCCTTTGACATGCAACCTTCCTTGGGATGGGACCAGCCGGGATGCAGCTGCAGCTTCGGGAGGCACTGGTGGAAATTGGGGATGGTGGCTCTGCTGACGGCGGAGGGCAGCGCCTGGAGCCGGGCACTGCTGCTCTCGCTGGGGCTGCTGGCAGGATCGGCCATGGGTGAGTGCCGCGGCAACTTCTGCGGGAGCGGTTCCGATCCAGCACCGGCTCCGGGGGCAGGGAGCGGCGCTGGACCCCGTGCGGGAACGGGGGGCGGGTGGTGGCACTGGGGTGGGTGGCACTGGGGTGATGGCAGTAGGCTGTGTGGCACTGGGCTGTTGGCACACTGGCACCTTGGGCACGGCACCCAGGGTGTTTGATTCACACTCTGGAGCTGCATCCTTCGGGAGCAGTGATTTTTTCAGCGCTGCCGTGTGACAGAGGGTGGCTCTCCATGATCTCATTCCCCTGCTCCGCTGGGTCAGCTTTGGGCTGAGCTGCTTCAGGAGCTGGTGATGTGCAGGATGACTGTGAAAAATGCCAGCACTGCTTTCCTCTCTGTCTTTCCCTGGCATCTTAATTCTGGATTGCACTACCCTGCTGCTTGCCCACAGCTGATAGAACAGATTTCTGAATGCCTTGCATGAAGATGGAAGCACTTTCCTCCTTTTCCTCCTGCCTTCCCAGTTGAATATCTCTTATATATGAGCTCGCTGGCCTCAGCATCCTGGTTTTTATGAAATATGCATGTTCGGGCTTGAAAGCAGAAGAAGACTTGAATCTGGGGGCAGTTTGCTTGTGTCTCCTGCCTCATTTCCGCAGCTGCCCTTGCAGCCAAAGCAGATCCAGGGAGTGAAGTTTATTTCTGGTGTAAACAGCAAATATTTAGGGTCTGTCCTTCTGTGTGTGTGGGAGGGGGAAGAGTGGGAGAGCCGAGTGCTTGGCAGTGGCTGCTCTCCACACTGTGCAGTGCCCCGATTTCCAAGTTTCCAAGTCCCGTTGTCTTGTCTGCTGTATCCTAGGCTGGAGAAATGTGTGTTTGGGTGTTGATGTGTATGAAAGCTCCTTGGCTTTGGGATTTTTGTTCTTTTGGGTTTTTGTTTTTGGTTTGTTTTTTGTTTTTTTGTTTTTTTTTTTTGAGGGAAAACTTTATCTGGAATGGAAGACTGATTTTATTATGTAAGGCAGGTTTCCTTTCAGGGGCTGGGGGATGAAGATTAACTGCTGCTCCTGAGCACTCTTGCAGTGGAGCTGAACAGTTCTGCTGACTGGGAGCATCTGTTAGGAAAGGCTGTAAACCCACCCAAACAACCTACAGGTCCTTAATAAAGGCTGAATGTTTGTTTTGGTGGCTATTTTTTGCCTCTTCAGCATGTACATTCAGCCTGTGCACAGAGGAAAACCATTCCAGCAGCTTCTGTAGAGCTTTCCTCATGTGAGCAGACTGATGGAGAGACACCTAAATCTCAGCTTTACTCTACCAGGGGCTTACAGCTTTTTCTCTTCTTCTGAGCTGTCTGTGCCTTATTCATACTGGATCTTCCAGGCTTCACTCTGTACCTCGCTGAGCATTTAATCCTTTCTTCTCAGGCCCCTGGTCCCTCCTGTCTGCATTCTGAGCTCTCTGTTCTGGATACTTCAGCCAGAGGTTGATGCTCTGGGTTGTTTTGCTTTGTGAGCAGAAGACCTGCAAAAGCTTTTTAGACCTCAGATGGTTTTTTATCTGCATCAGAGCCGGAGGCATTGATCAATAAGTCCTCTCTTTAGATTCTGAAACCCCAGCAAGGATGTTTCTGTGAGAGCAGGATGCCAACTTGGGTGTCAGTGCCTGGTGCTGGGTACGCAGGGAGGGAGGGGAGGCACCCACCCTTTGCAGGGTCACGGTGGGTTTGGGGTGCAATCCCAGGAAATAATTTCAGCCTGTGCTGAATGCTGAACCCCTGTGGAACAAAGTTCCAAGAGCTCCAAGCTCTCCCGTTCCGGGGCTGTGCAGGGAGCAGTAGCCAGCAGTTCCCATAGTGTGGCAGCAGAGCCGTGTGTGTGGAGCCATCAGCCAGAAGTTCCACGGAAAAAGGGGGAGAAACCCTGCTCCCATCACATCAGCTGGGCTGTGCCTGCCCAGAAATGGCTTCTGAAACCCAGCACAGGGCGTGGGGTGCCCTGAAGTGCTGCCATGTCCCAGGGCAGGATGATGGAGCTTCCCTTGGGGGAAGGATGGAGCTGAAGCAGAGGGAAGGTGGTGCCTGGTGATGGGAACTTCATTGTGGCTGTAGAAGTGCTTTGTGAGGTTCTCCCTTCCAGTCTGAAGTCCATTGTGGCTGTGGAAATGCTTTGTGAGGTTCTCCCTTCCAGTCTGAAAGTGATTGTGACTGTGGAAGTGCTTTGTGAGGTTCTCCCTTCCAGTCTGAAGTTCATTGTGGCTGTGGAAGTGCTTTGTGAGGTTCCCCTTCCAGTCTGAAGTTCATTGTGGCTGTGGAAGTGCTTTGTGAGGTTCTCCCTTCCAGTTTGGAGGCTGCAGTGATGGTTTCACAGGGAGAAGATGGGCACAGGGCCCTGGATTTGCCTTTGGCTGCGGGTTGGTGGTGAGCCCTGCCTGGCCTCTGGAGTGTGATGATTCTGGAATTCTGTCTGATTGTCCATCAGGTGGGCACAGAGGTGCTGCTCACCCCTTTCTGGTGCTTCCTGGGGAATCAGCTCTGCTCCAGCACTGCAGGGTGCATTAGGGGCATGTGTAGCCCCCGTGGGTGTGGATAAACACAGATAAAATACATTTTAATGGCCTATTATAAAAGGGTCTTGACACCATTATTTACACACTGTGCTTTATTAATCAGCACCTTGCTTGGTACTGGGTTAAGGGAGGATGCACCAGCTTGGAACACCAGCTCATCAGTTTAAAACCCCTGTAATTACTATTTTTATAGATGGAAAACAGTTTTTTCCAGGCTTCTCTTCTGAAGAGTGGACGAGCAGGAAGCTGCTTATGAATTTTGTTTATGAATTTAAGATGTGGGCAGGAACAGAGGGGAGAGGAGGTTTCACTGCAGCCATCTCAGCCTGCACTGATAATTCCACTCCCCTGAGGCACCACAAGGGGTTAAAGAACATTCCCAGTTGTTTTTAATTAGGTGTGGACCAGTGCTGGAAATGTGAGGAGAGGGTTCATAGGAGGTGCAGTCAGTAAATCTGGGGGGTTCTGGATCAAACTTATATTAAATGTGCCCTTCCTTCAGGTGCCTCCCAGGGAAATTCTGGGTCCTGCTGAGCTGTGCCCATCCCTGGGAAATTCTGGGTCCTGCTGAGCTATGCCCATCCCTCAGGTGCCTCCCAGGGACATTCTGGGTCCTGCTAAGCTGTGCCCATCTCTCAGAATCATCCCAGGGACATTCTGGGTCCAGCTAAGCTGTGCCCATCTCAGAATCGTCCCAGGGACATTCTGGGTCCTGCTGAGCTGTGCCCATCTCTCAGAATCATCCCAGGGACATTCTGGGTCCAGCTAAGCTGTGCCCATCTCTCAGAATCGTCCCAGGGACATTGTGGATCCTCCTGAGCTGTGCCCATCCCTGGGATGACTCCCTGGGAAATTCTGGGTCCTCCTGAGCTGTGCCCATCCCTGGGATGACTCCCTGGGAAATTTTGGGTCCTCCTGAGCTGTGCCCATCCCTGGGATGACTCTCTGGGAAATTCTGGGTCCTCCTGAGCTGTGCCCATGCCTCAGGTGCCTCCCAGGGAAATTCTGGGTCCTCCTGAGCTGTGCCCATCCCTCAGGTGCCCCCCAGGGAAATTCTGGGTCCTGCTGCTCCCAGGAGCAGAGCTGGGTGTTTGCTCCTCTGCTGCTGCCTCCCCCTGCCAGGAGCTCCTGGCAGACACCAGGATGGCTCTGGGGGTGGCATCCACGGATGCCATGGATGGGATTTTGTGTCCCAGGTGTGGCTGAGCTGTTGACCAGGGGATGGCAGTGCTGTGGGGGATGTGTCCCTGTGCAGAGCTGAGCATTCCTCACCCAGGGAATGGTTCCTGCTCTCAGCCACTTCCAGCAGCATTCCAGGGATTTCCAGCCATGGAATTATTGCTGCCCTTCTCTGCTTTCTGAGAGCCCAGCTGGGTGGGAAATGCCAAATTTCACAGCTGTGCTTCTGTTCCTGCTGCTGCCCTCCCAACCCCTGCCAGAATTTGGCCTGGATCTTGACCAGAGGAAATTGTTATGATAATGTTGGGGGTTAGTTGGGGGCAAGGTCAGGCAGCCTTAACTGGTTTTGAGCCCATAGCATTGCAAGAAAAGTCTTTTTAACTCCATTTTTATCAGGAGTATCCTGAGACACAGGGCTGGAGTAATTTTTCACAGGCTTTAGTGAAATTATAACAAAGCTCTGTTTAGCTGAGTGGATTTTAAATAATACTTCTTTACTCCCCTCCATGTTTCCAGGCATTGGGAGGTTCAGAAACACCATGAATAGGCCTAAATTTAAATTAGGCTTTTTTTTCCAACAGAAAATAGAGCAAATTCAAATGGAAGGGGAGAGATAAGACTTTAAGGGCTACAAAAAAAAAAAGGAAATGATTAAGTAGTAAAGATTCTCTACTGCTGGAATTGTTGAGTGCAGCATTGAGCTGTCTCTTTGACATCCACAGCAGCCAGAAATGGCAGAGGTGCTGGAATCCCATGGATTGGCTCCAATATCCAGTGAGGAATGATGGGAAGGGAAAGGGAGTCAGGATTTAAGGAGAGTTTAAACCAGGTGAGGCTTTTGCTCCACCTGGGGAGAGGTGGGAACCATCCATCCTGCCTGGTAACTGAGGATTTATGGTCCAGCTCAGTGTTTTAATTTGAAATGTTTCCCTGAAGTCAGTTTAGTGGGAGCTCCAGTTCAGTCCTTGTCCTGGAGTTATTGCAGGGCAGAAGCTCAGCAAGGGAGGCTCTGATCCCACCCCAACCTCTGAGAGCAGAGACAAATCCCTAACAAATGGCTCAGCCTGATCTCCAGAGGTTCCTTCCAGCCCAAACCACTCCATGGAATAATTCTGCTTCATGCAGTGCCTTTGGTTGGGGAGTTTGGGGCAGCTCAGCTTTAACCACAACATCGTTTTTCCTGGTTTATTCCTCAGTTCTTCACCAAGAAACATGAGGCTGCTTGCTGGGAGATGATTTCAGTGCAACTCCAGGGTTATTTCCTGCTCTGAGGAGAAGGCTTGCATGGCTTTCAGTGGAATTGGGGGATGGAGATGAGCGCAGGGGTAGTAGCAGGCACAGTTCTGTGTTCACACAGCGTTTCTGGGCGAGGGAAGTACAGTGCAATTATGAAAAACGATGTTCTCTGCCTGCAATAAACAGGATGCAGTGCAGGAATCTGCAAAATCTCTGTGCTGCCTCCGTGCTCTGCAGTGGCAGCCAGGGCTGGTGGTGGTTAATGTGTAATTGGGACAATCCCATTGATTAAAGGAATCCAGTTAACTCTGTTTCAGTGTCTTGGCTCCATGGATGCAGCCAGAATGGAGACTGCAGGGAGCTTGGATGAAATTATTTTACACCTCCCTTGCATGAAAGTGGAAGAGATTTTTTTGTGTGTTTTTGTCCTTTTTTTTAATGGGATTTCACAGTGGTTGTGTGGTGTTTCTTCTTCCCAGTGTCAGGTGCATTCCCTGACTCAGCTCCTTGCAATAATTTCCTGTCCTTCCAAGGCACTCCAAGGCATCACCTGTAGGAATGAACTCCCTGCTTTTGAGTGCACAGTTGGGTTTGATGGATGCAAAGAGAACTGGGGGCTGTGTCAGAGTCCTGCTGGTGCTGGTGATTCCCAAGGGGACAGAAAAATCATGGAGTAAAGAGGTGTGATGCTGTGACTTCCACTGGAAGAGGATCTTGTAACTGTGGCTGCCAGGGAGGAGTGGGATAAGGGAATAATTTAAAAAATCAAATCCTGCCCCGTTGCTGACTGCAGAAATCTGCTGGGAAATGAACCCCTGGCCTGTGTTTGGGGGATGAAGGTTTGCAGAGGGTTGCAGGAGGTGGAACAGGGTGCAGGAGGTGGAACAGGATGTAGGAGGCGGAACAGGGTGCAGGAGGTGGAACAGGGTGCAGGAGGTGGAACAGGATGTAGGAGGCGGAACAGGGTGCAGGAGGTGGAACAGGGTGTAGGAGGTGGAACAGGGTGCAGGAGGTGGAACAGGGTGCAGAAACACCCGTGCAACCCCTGCTGTTGGTGTGTGAGTTACCAGCAGTGTCATCACCTGCCCAGTGAGGTGTAAACACCCCAAATCCCGGGATCAGTGAGGCTGGAAAAGCCCTCCCAGGTCCCAGAGCCCAAGCTGTGCCCAATCCCCACCTTGTCCCCAGCCCAGAGCAGCGAGTGTCACATCCAGGCCTTCTTGGACACCTCCAGGGATGAGACCCCAAACCTCCCTGGGCATTTCTGATGTCTGACCACCCTTTCCATGCAGAAATTCCTCCTGGATATGCCTGGAGGTGGCTCTTGTGTGGCACAGGGAACATTCTGAACTATCAACAAGTATTGTGTGTAATTCTGGAGTGCTGGAGGACTGTGAAAGAGGTGGAAATCACAGCCCAGAGAGGCTTTCTTCCAGTGCTGCTGGAATTCTGCTTGCCAAGCAAGGATTGCCTTAGGGGGACACACAAGAAATGCCACCAGTGCCACCAGAGCCAGCCTGGTTTGTGTGGGCACCACCTGGGCAGGACTGGAGCTGCAGCCAAGTCCTCACCAAAAAAATTTCTCAATCCTTGCTGGTGTTTCAGCTTCTTCCTCTGTTAATCCTGGGTGTCCTCAGCAGGCAGCTCCTCTTTCCATCCAACCAGCAGGAAACCCACAGCATCCCATTTCCTGCTGGTAAAAAGGCATTTTTGCTCTTGTTTCACTCCTGGGCAGAGCAGTGGGTGCCCCAGGAGGTGCTGGAAGTCAGGGAAGGAGGCAGGAGCAGGAAGGCCTGGCCAAGGTCACCCAGCAGGAGCAGCCTGGATGTCACTCCTGCGTCATCCCACGCCGAGCACCGGCACGGGAATGTGATGCTGCAGCTCCTGAGGTGGTTTTTGAGAAGCTCTCCTGCTGCAGATGAGGTTGGAGCTGTGTCTGTGCAAAGGCATTTCACAGTGGTTACACTGGAACAGAACAATTCCTGCATCCATTTATCAAAATGTCTGCGATTCCCATTTCCAGACAGATAAAACAACGGTGAATCTCAAATAAAGGTGTCTTTGTCCAGAACACTTTAACACAAAACAAAGGGAAGATTTGTTCCTCTGACCTCTGCAATGGGAAGTCTGTTCTGTCCTGGTGAAATGGCTTTATTTGGGTTTCATCCACCTACAGTTGTTTCAGTGGAGCATTTTACCTGGTCCTCAGCTGTCACTTCAGAGCAGACCAAGGCACGGTCACAGCCTGACAATCCCAGCCCCAGCTGCATTGGAAGGTGCAAGGAGGGCTGGAATAGCCAGGAAAGATGAGTTAATCACAGGCAGAGAATTAACCACAACTGGGGATTTGCTGCTTCAGTGCTCTGCTGTTATTTGCACACTCCCCTGCCTTGCAGGAGTTGTCAGAGCCCAGTTCCTGCTGCCTCCCATGGCTGGGGGCACTGGGGGATGCAGCAGGGTCTGAGCCTCACTCACTCTGCTTCCCTTCCCCATCCCCACAACAGGGATAAACAGAATTTGCAAAATGATTTACAGATTTATTCTGCAGAGAGAGAGAGAGAGAGAGATCTTGGGATGTTTGTGAGGAGCTTTCAGCAGGTACAAATTGCACGAGGTTGATTAACTGCTCAACTTTTATGTGCTCTTGGTTCTCTCCCTTGATTGCGTGGAGTGAATTCAACCATTTCATGTACAATTTGGGATTAATTGTGAATGACATTTTGAGGTGAAAGTTGTCTGTCTGCCGCTGATCTTCAAGTAGTATTGTCAAAAAAAGTCAGGAATAAAACCAGCTGCAGTTTCTGTTGCAGGGAGGATTTGCACAGCTCCTGTAATTCGTACAGAATTGCCTTTACACTTTTTGTACCTTTAGATCCATGTTTTATGCAAAGGCTGCAGCTTTTAAAAGCAAAGTGTGCTCACTAGAGATGGGGAGGTGGGAGGTGTGCACTGAGAATTTGCCAGATGCATCAGGGAATTGGATCCTGGGCTTTAGAAAAGCAGGATATTGGCAGAGAGGATGCTCTGGACCTTCTGATTTTAACCTGCCACACACTCTGCCTTTGAAGCAGTTGCTTAAATTATGTGAGCTCCAGCTTCTTGTCTATGGAGGGGGAAAAGTAGTGCTGTACTAATAGTATTATCTAATTAATTATGAAGATGAATGCCTGCAGGATGGCAGAGATCAAATGGAGAACTTGTTTCCTTGTTACGGTTCCTGTTATTTATCAGCAGTTTATCAATATTTTGTTTAGTTAATTTAGTGAAAGCAGAGTTTGAAATAAGATTTTTTTTTTTTTTTGGTGGCATTTATGTCATTACTTTTGGAGTTGCATGGCCTGGGGTGGAGCTTATTCCCTGAGAAAACAGGAGGAGTGGGATTTTAGGCACAGGAAGTTTGCTGAGGAGCTTTGTGGTGGGGGGTGATGTGTTGGGGTGTGGTGGCTCACAGGGGGTCACATCCTGTCCCCAATCCTTCCCCTTCCATGTGTTTAAATCCATGGATCCCAGCAGGATTCTCCCTCTTCTCACTGCTTTGGGCAGAGGAAGCTCTGCACCTTGCAGGGGCTGTGGAGAGCTGGTAAACTCAGGGGTACAGAAATTGCAGCTCATTTCTCCTCTGACAAAGGCACAATTCAATGTTCCTTTCGCCTTTATCCACCAAATAATAACACCCAGAAAAACACATTTCCTCCTGGAAAGGGGAGGAAAACATCCCATCCTGCAGGAGGATAATGGAGCTGGTGCTTTTCCAAAGGTGATGCCATTTTTAAAGATGCTCCTTGCATCCCACAGCATATTGTTTATATCCCTCTATTGTTGTTTTGTCTCCATTAGGGAAAGGTTAGGCATGGATCCTGGACACTGGGCAGCTGTCAGCAGCATTCCCAAGGGGCTCTCATTAAAGTTAAGCACCACTTGGGTTGTTAATATTAAAATAAGGTTCACCTGCTGGAATAATGAAGGGTTTGAAGGATGGGGAGTTTGTCCCTCATTGTGTAGGAACTTTTTTTCCCAGAGATGCCTCAGGATTTTAGCTTTTTTATTTTTCATATATTTGTAATCCTGCAATTCTTTAGTGTATAACTCTGAACTCCATATCCAGTGTGAGCTGCTGCTTCCCAATTTTGGTCGGACACAGTGTCATGGTTTGACATGAGAGATATTTAGGGAAGTGATGCAAACCTCAAAATTAAACCTCAAAACCACTAAACACAACAATTCCTCTCCAGGCCTGGCAATCAAGGACACCTCAGGCCCCAAGAGATGGAAACAAAAGTGAGTTGGGGGCAGCAAACTTGGGGTAAATGACTTCATTACCTAAAGCTGTAATTGGAATTAATTAACCCCCAATATGCAAATGGTCCAAACTTATAAAAGTGTGAAACCTGTGACCCATTGTCCATTTTGGGTGCAGCCCCTGGGGGGCTGCCCTAAATGCCCCTGAAGGCCCTTCAATAAATAAAACTGCTTTTTATTCCCTTAATTTTGCCTGGCCTCTGTTTTTAGGTGGCCCCAAAAGGCATCACCAGTGTTGGGCCTTCCTCCCCAGGTTGGGTTTGGCACAAGCTCTGGAGGCAGCAGCCCCGGGCTGACCAGAAGGACAATCTGCCCTCTCTGCAGGCCCTGGAGTCCTGTCCTGCAAATTCTGCAGCTCCTCAAAGAGTGTTAACCCAGCTGCATTCAATTTTCTCTGCTTTGGTGGGGGATTTAATGAAAATCTGTTGTAAAAAGCCCCATCAGAGCTCCTGTGCTGAGGGAACAAGGTGTGGAATTGGCCCCATGCTGCCCAGAGATAAAGCCCAGGGTGGGTTTTGGGTGAAGTTCTTTGGACTTGATAAAAAAGGGAGAAATTCTTCCCTGGGAGAGTGGGGAGGGGCTGGGGTGGAATTCCCAGAGCAGCTGGGGCTGCCCCTGGATCCCTGGCAGAGCTCAAGGCCAGGCTGGACAGGGCTTGGAGCAACCTGGGACAGTGGAACAGGTGGGATGAGATTTAAGGTCTCTTGGATGAGGTTTAAGGTCTCTTTTGGATGGGATGGGATGAGGTTTGAGGTCTCTTTTGGATGGGATTGGATGAGGTTTAAGGTCTCTTTTGGATGGGATGGGATGAGGTTTAAGATCTCTTTTGGAAGGGATGGGATGAGGTTTAAGGTCTCTTTTGGATGGGATTGGATGAGGTTCAAGGTCTCTTTTGGATGGGATGAGGTTTAAGGTCTCTTTTGGATGGGATTGGATGAGGTTTGAGGTCTCTTTTGGATGGGATTGGATGAGGTTTAAGGTCTCTTTTGGATGGGATGGTCTCTTTCCAACCCAGAGCATTCCAGGATCCTGTTTTTAACTTCGCCCTGGTGTCTCACTGACCCAGGGCCCTTCTCCAGTGGCACAGGCTGGGCTGGTTCTGACCCTGGGAAACATTTAAGGTACAAAAACCAACCCTGCAAGGTCCCTGCTGTTGTCACCTCTTAGTAAACACCTGCACTTCTTCCTACTGAATTAACTAAATTCATTTAATAAGAGCAAGTTCATTTTGCTGGATTTAAAATGCCAGCTTAGGGGAGGCTCTGTCATTTATTCCTCCTGGGAGCACTTCCCAATCTTAAATTAGAGAACAAATGATGACCTTTTTTTACCCAGGAGTCCAACACTGAGCGCTGTTACAGGGAGTTTTTTGCCTTTTCTTCCATGAAATGCAGTTAACAAATGAGACTTTTGACAAAAAAATCCCCAATTTGAACGTACAAGTCGATTCAATTCACCCCCTGTTAGCTCCTTGATTGAGAGCTATGTAGATTGAAGAAGAAAGGTATTGATCTGCTTTGGGGATTGAAAACTAAGATGAAGTGGAATATGTCTGTGGGTGAAAATGAGGTTTTAAATGGATGGAGGAGGTGAGAGAAAAAGAAAATACAATGTAATGTTAATAGGAGAGAGTGTTGGGTTTCTCTGGTGGTTCTACAGAGGTGGAGAGGTCACAGGATGCAGAAATTGTACAAATAGTGGGAAAGCAGTGCTTGGCACAAGAGTTTTTCTAAGTTGGGTCAAAACAGCACGAAAAAATCTGGTCAGTTCCCAATTCTGTTTGGACAGAGGGACATCCCTTGTTGAACACAGCTCCCGGCTTTCAGTGCCCTCAGCTGATCTTTAACATCCCCTCCAAACCATTCCAGGATTCCCTGAAATTATAATCGAGGTTTTGCCATTGTAAACGTGAAACTCACGTCTGAATGGACTGAGAAATTCAGTATAATTGAAATGTTTCACTCTTTCTCCAGATAATCTGGTAGGAGCCTTTTGTAGCTATTATTCTTTGGGGCATGTGACTGGCTTGTTTTTTTGGCTCATTGGGTGAAGTGAATTATTAACTTTTATTTATTAACTTTCCTCTGTACTGTCAACTCCAGGTGACTTTCATTGATTGCTCAAGGTGACAAGGAGGCATTAGGTAATAAATATCAAGTGCTGCAATACTTAAAGGAAGTGAATATGAAAGTGCTGTTAACGGAATCAAGTAAAAATTGGATTTATATCCTAACAAAAATTCCCAGGAGAAATTGCTTTCTGTTGGACTCTTTTTGTAATTCAAATCCAGTCACACAAGTGTGAGCTGCTGTAACACAATTGCCTTGCAGAGGGGTTTGTTGGAAGATCTCAGAGCACTTGTAAACACACAGAACATTTCACTTTGCAGAGCGTGGGGAGATAAGAGTGGTGGTGCAAGAGTGAAGAGCTTTTAATAAGTGGAGTCTCTGCTTGTTCCGAGTGATATTTTTAATTTAGTTCAGATCTGGAGGTGTAAGATGCTGGGGATGGCAGTGGATGAAGTGGTTTCTTCTGTTTTGGCTGCTGCAGAGCTTCTCTGTGTCCCTGGGAATTAAAAGGGTCTGTGGCCTCTCTGCAAGCACCAAAAGGGGAGTTGTGTAACTTCTGGGCATTTAGGGAGTAAAAAATGCATGAAAATACAAGCTGGTTAATGAATTGATGTGTAAAATCTAAGTTAGAATCCAAAACGTGGTGGGAAGGGGGAAGAAACCCCTTGGAACTCCCTCAGATGAAAAACTTTTCAGTGCAGATTTGCTTCTAAAGGAGCTCTCCCCACTGGGCTCTCTTCAAACCATCAGGGAAAGGATGGAATTGTTGATACTGGGAGAATTCCAGGGGCTGAGGGCTTGTGAATTCTTAGGGAGATGGGATTTGGAGCCCACATCTCCCTTGGGCCCTGAGGGAACATTGAATTTTACAGCTGGACACAGAGCTCCAGTGGCAAAGGGAATTTGAGCTGGTTTTAACTGTTCCATGGTGACAAGGGGAGACCAGCAATGAAAGATTTTCATGAGAAATTCTTTAATTTTGGCTCCACTGTGAATTGGGATGGATTTCACCTTGAACCTTACTTTACCTTCTTCCATTTTTATTTTCTTTTTTTGAGATAATCCTAACACCCGAGGTGAAAATGCCTTTGAGCCCCCTGGATAAACCATTTAAATGCAAATATTATTTTACTGCAAAATAATTGAAATACAAATTGAAAAATTTGTTTTGGTGATAATAATTAGCACCTTGTAAATGAGACTGAGTAAAAATGCTGCACATGAGTGGGAGTCCATTTGCAGACACTGGGAAAAAAGTTTTTCATCAAATTACCTTCTGTTTTCTGAGTTTAATTTCAACTGGGGGTTGAGATGATCTGTGTCATTTTTACAGATATCTGCAGTGGAGGTGAGAAAAAATGAAATCTTTGCTGTGTTCATCTTAGAGAGAAAATAAGAGTAAAATTTTCAGAAGGTTTTGAATCAGGCTGAACATTTTAGTTGAGGCTCAGACTCTCAGGACAAGATTTTCAAGGATATTTAGATGCCAAAAAAAGTGGAGATTTGCCCAGGTGGGGTTTATAAGGGAAATGTGGCTGCACAGCTCAGGTGGGGTTAGGAAGGCTCCAGAGGGTTATAAAATATTTGTAAACCTGGGGCTCTGAAGCTCCTTTGAAAAGGATTTGTGAACTTGGGTTTGGTTTTGTGGCGTTTGTCACAAAGGGATCACCAAAGGGATCAGTCAGAGCCTCCCAGCTTCCATCTCTGTGCCTTAACCATGTCTTAAACCATATTTTTTCTGAGGATAACTCTTGGTTTGACAGGAGAAGTGCAGAGGAGCTTTGAGGTCCCTTCCCAGGCAGAGCATTCAGCAATTCTGTGGTTGAATCCAAGGCCTCTGGAGGAGCTGAGAGGCCACAAAAGGGAAGTGCTGGGAATTCCCAGTGGGGCTGTTCCTCACCCCAGAATCTGCATTAATTGGTTCACGCCTGTGGAGTGCTCTGCAGATGGAAACAGCTCCATAAGTGCCTGGGTTTCTCATTCAGCTGACAATGGCTGTGGAGAGGAGTAGCGGCGCTGAGGGAGCAGCCAAAATTGATTAAGAGACAATTCTGAAAGGGAAAGGTTTGAAGGAAGGAAATGACATGTCTGAATATCCTGCTGAATATTGGGATAACTTCCTGGAGGTGTATGGTTGTGTTCGAGGGTTCCAGGATGAGGGAAGAGAGGAGAATTTTGACTCTATGTTTCAGAAGGTTGATTTATTATATTATGATATTATATTATATTAAAATGCTATACTAAAACTATACTAAAAAGAGTAGAGGGAAGGGATCTATCAGATCTATTTTCCTGGAAAGGAAAATAAAGGAATGATAACAAAAGCTTGTGACTCTCAGAGAGTCCACACAGCTGGACCATGATTGGTCATTAAGTAGAAACATCTCCCATGGAACAATCAAAGATGCACCTGGTGCATTCCACAGCAGCAAATAGTTATTGCTTACATTTCTTTCCTGAGGCTCCTCAGCTTCTCAGGAGAAAATCCTACAGAAAGAATTTTCATAAAATATCATGGTGACAGAGCTGAGCAGATGATCCCAGGTGATGGTTGCCCTGTCAGGAGGAGCTGGAGCTGCTCCCTGTGCTTAGCAACTGAGCCTGGGCACGTCTGTGTTGGAACCCAAGACATTCCTCTGGCTGCCCTGGATGATTCGAGACCCTGGCAAGGGGCTCAGAGACCTTGGCACGAAGTCAAAAACACCTGTGCCTTTGATTTTAGCCCATGGAACAAACCACCAATTTTGTGTGAAGATTTACAAGCCACAAGAGTTTGAGTAGAATAGTAGTTAATCTGTCACAGGGTGAAAAAGTAGAATTTTGGGGTTTTAGAATGGGGGCTCAAGAGGCAAGATGGAGGAATCTGGGCGTGTCCTGTCCTTTCTTCTCCTTCTTCTTGTCCTCTGTCTTCTGCTGTGATGGTGACACTTTTGGATTGGTTCAGAGTAGAGACAGACTGTCTAACACAGGTGATAGGTATTGGAAAATTATTGTAAATAAAGTACACATAGTTCTTAGTATAAAATGTTAACACCACCCCAAGGGCGGGCAGTGTGCCACAAACCAACCCACTGGACAGATCTCAGCTGGTCAGGGAAAGAATGTTATAAATAAGGAAAAATAAACAACCTTGAAAAGCAGAACTGATGAATCTCAAGTTCTTCTTTGGTTGTGGGGCTGGGAGAAAAAAGACTTTCAAACACCTCGGGGTCATCTCAACCCCAGAACCCTGTCACATCTGAGCCACAGCCCTGGCTGCCTCTGGAATGGTAATTTGGGATGAGCCATCCTGCTGCTGCTGCTGCTTTTCCAAGGTTTCCAGAGGCTGCTCCTTCATTTCCTGCCCTTCAGGCTTCCTTGAACACTCCCAGCAGCTTGCTGCCCCTGCCCTGCACAAACCAGGGGAGCTGGCAGTTGAGAGGAATGAGGGATTTGTCTTTCCAAACAAGCTGTGGGTCTGCTGGTAGAGAAAACCAGCACTGGGAGAGAAAAGAAACAATGGGAAGGATTCCACTGATTGATGAATGGGAAAATAAACACAAATAAAGTTTAGGTTTGCTGAGAAATGAAATTAGACATTGAAAGATGAAAGAAACAGTGGGGAAGAAAAAACCCTAAATTCTGTAAGAATTAAAAATTAAAAGGAGGGTTGTACATTAGAGGGGAATCTTGAGGGTCAGGCGTTTTGGGAAGTCTGAACCTCTCAAGTACCTCAGAAATGGGGAAAGAGAGAAGGGAAATGCAGCTGGGAAATTGGGATAAAAAGGAGGCTGAGTCCTCCAAAAATCTGAGAGACCCCAGGGGAATGGCCCATGGCCTCTCCCTTTATTGGAATGAAGTTCCAGGACTCCTCTGTCTCCTTTTTGGACATAAACCTCAGGTGTTTGTGGATTAATTTCCTAACAGAGTAAAACCTCTCAGGGTGTGGAAGCTTTGCCAGGAGTTTTCCAGCCCAGTTTTCTTGTGCTCGGGGTGTGGGGTGAATTCTGTGCATGTGAGCAGCTCCTGTGACACAGCTCCAGGATTTCACCTGAATCTGAAGCTGCTGCAGTGCCACAGGGGCCACACTTGAAATGTGGAACATCTGTACCAAGAAATGGATTTGTGAGAAGTGGAGAGGGAAGAAACTTGGGATTGTATTTAAACTCTTATCAACTGGGGCTGCTTAATTTGATTTTTAAAGTGTTACTCTTCCTGGGGCGTTCAGGTTTTTTGTTTGCTTGGGCTTTTTTGGGCTGTGAATGTCTGAACTCCTTCAGCCAAGGTGCCTTAGAGCCCTGTGGAGATCAGTGGGCCTGGCAGAACGAATGTCCCTTGTTCTCATGCCAAAGGCACAAAATAAAGTCCCTTTTGTCACAGCACAGACACACACGTGGTTAGGTGGGTCCAGCAAGGAGCCAGGGCAGCACAGAGGAATTTGCTGCTTTGCTGCGCCTGCAGGAAGCTCAGGGGTGGGTGTTGGGCTCTGTGCAATGCTGAACATGTCTGGATGTTTCTCCTGGACAGATCAAAGAGTCTCTGCCACGCTGAGGGCACTGTCAGAGCCAGACTCCTGCCTGCTGCCTCACAGAGCTGCTCTCCTGTCACTGGGGAAGGAAATGCAGCATCAGAGCCTGCCAGGGAGCTGGGGTGGTCCCTTCGTGGGCAGGGACAGCAGCCAGGCCCTCCTGTCACCCTGCTGGCTCTGCAAAAGTTTTCCTCAATTTTTCCTGGACATTTAAAAGAAATTTTTCCTAATATCCAACCTGAACCTCCCCTGGCACAAACTCCCTTTTCCTGTGTGTGTGGTTGTGGTTTTCAGGTGTATGGTGGCTCAGCTGGAGCTTTTGTGAAATCCCAGACATGTGTAGGAATTTTCATAACTGTCCAGGATGACATTTTTGATTGGGAAAGGGAGGGAGAGCACACATGGGAATGACTTTTGTATCTTTTGTTCCTCTTCTTCCTGCTTGGGAAGGGCTGAAAATGGGATTGCTGGGCTGGAGCAGTGCTGGGGTGTGGGCACTAGAAGGGACAAAGTGGTGGCAGGGGGCAGTGAGGGACTCCTGGCCTGGGAGGGAAGGGCTGTGTGTGCCCAGAGAACCGTGGTGTTTGGGGATTTGTGCAGTTGTGCAAATCTGGGTGTCCTCACTTGAGCTGAGCTGGGGCTTTGGATTCTTCTGGGCTTGACAGTGCTGCCACGAGCTGAATCCAGCTCAAATGCACTTTTTCTGCCCTTGCATTGCCCAGCTGATCACTCCCCGTGCTCAGAGGAGGCAGGCTCAGGCTATCTGAGATGGAAATCATCCCTTGATGATGCTCTTGGATCCACGAGCTTTTGATGAAGTTCTAGTTAATGGAATGACTCTGCATTATTTATTACCCAGCAGGCTTTGATAGGAGACTGCAGGTTAAGCTCCAGCTCGGGGAAGGTGAATCCTGAGGGCAGCAAGGCTGGCATTGATCAAGTGTGGAGGTGCTTTCCCTGTTTGCTCGCTGAAATTGGGTGAGCCAGAGAATCAGAGCCGGGCTGGGAGTAAACTACTCCCTGGTTGTGATCAGCTGTAATGGCTTGCTAAACCACCCTGTAAGGAGGCATCTTTAGTGCCTGATAAATGATGCACAGCACTAAACAGTGGGCACAGGAACGTTTTTCCTGTTCAAACAATGAGAAGGAGTTGGTGTGTGTGGGGTTGGAGAGCTCTGAGCAGTGAGGCGAGGTGAGCAAACCTTGGAGGTGCTGCTGGACGAGCAGGGTTTGCCCCTGCTGTTTCAGTGGTTGCCCCTGGTGTTTCAGTGGTTGCCTGTGCATTTCAGTTTTCCTGGGGAAAGGTTTTTTATGTGCCTGCCTTTGTGGAATGGGCTGTAGAACAAGAGGGAATAACAGCATTTCTGTGTGAGTAACAGTAACTACAGCAAATGGCAAAACCCCAAACTGCTGCATTAGGGAGGAGGCAGCCATGGATCCTCCATAAATGATGCTGCTGAGAGCAAGGCACTGTGCATGATTTGATATTTGTTCCCACTGAATTGTGCAGTGACCATGCATCAGCGTTTGCTAAATTAGATTTTGTTTCTGCTGAGGAACAAAGTGCAGCAACTTGTATTTCAGGAAGCACTTCAGAGATAAATTCAGTCTCCCTCTCTCTCAAGCATTGCCTGGATAATAACATGGTGTAAACCAACAGCTACAATTCTTCCTTGGTTTACACCCCCCTGGATCTGGCCTGGGATTGAAGTTTAAGGAATTGCAAGTAGGTGGAAGATGATTTTTTCCTACTGGTTTCCTTTGCACTTGTCACGTCAGAGAACGCCTTTGTTTGTTATTGTTGTTTACCTCCTGGCAGAGGGGGGAGGTTTGTAGTGACACAGTTTGGATGTTCAGGTTTATCTCAGTCTGGAGCTGCTGGAATTCCCTGTCAGGCAGGGCTGGGAGAGAGCAGCAGCCAGGGCAGCTCGTTCCTGGCCTGAAGTGTTGCTTGTTTGAAGGCAATAACAAAATCCTGTGGCTGTGAGTGTTCTTCCATGGCTGAATCTTCTGTTTTTCCTGCACATAACCTGGTGGGTTTGGTCAGTGTGCAGTGACTGTCACACTGCCACCTCTGGGACACTGGGCTGAGCTGGTGCTGCCCCAGAGCCCAGCCAGCCCTGCTGCTTCAGGGCCACTCTAAATCTGCAGTGACTGGCACCAGAACGGTCCTGGCTCGTGTGTCGAGATGACTTTGGATTTACAGTGGAAATAAAACCTCCCCTGAGCCTCTGCCTCCACTCCTGGAGCTTGTCCTGTCAAAAGAACTCTGCTTTGGAGCACAAGGATGTGGTTCCTGCTCCTGCCACCCTTCCTTTCTCTTCATGGCAGCCCCACAGCAAAGCCTGGGGGGTTTGGAGCTCTCCTCTGCTCAGCTGATATTTATATTTCACTGCAGTGTCTGGTCACGTTACGTTTTGTAGCGTGTGGATTAAACTGTGTGTTACAAACTGCAGTTCTTCTGTGAGAGCAGAGCAGAGTAAATATTCCATCATTTCCCTCGTGAGGAGCCCAGGGTGAAGCCAGTTAGTCTGGGGATTGTTCAGAGAGTGCCTCTTGCACAAAAGAACTCTTGGAAGTGGAGATTTGGTTCATTTGGTTAAACAAATGTGTGAAAAAATTGAAAAATTGAGTCACCATCAGTGAATTGCATTGGTGGTGTCCCAGAGAAAAATGTTTTCCTAAAGTGCTGTGGGTTTCCTTAAAGGATTCAATGATTTTGGAGGTAGTTTCCAGCCTAAATGATCCTGTGATCATCCTGAGTGATGATCCCCCAAATGATGATCCTGAATGATGATCCCCCAAATGATGATCTCCCAAATGATGATCCCCTCAGTGATCCCTTGTCCTTGTCTGAAGTTCCTGCAGTAAAGCAGTGCTGAGGGATTCATTTCAGGGACCCACTCCCAATAAACCACTCTCCAGAATTGAGAGGAGGTGCTGGCAGAGCCCAGCCTGGCCTCAGCTCTGTTTTCCCTGCATCACAAATGGGACAAATGCCCACAAAGCCATCCCTGTGATGAGCCCAGGGGGTCCCACCCTCTGGAATGTCAGCCCCTGGAGAAGAGCTGAGGAGCTGGAACACCCAGAGGAACACACCTGAGCTGGGGAGATGATGCAGCATTCTCGTCTCTGGGTGAGGAATTGAAGGTGCCTCGTGTCAGACTTTGGGATGGGAAGAATGTGCCAGAAATTTTGGGAGAATTGTCCTCTGTCAACCCCAAATCCACCAGCACAGGCACCGGCGCTGCCCTTTCATATCTTTCTACTTGTTTGTGCTCCTGGGCCAAAGGGATAAAGGGAATTGTTTCTGCAATCTTCACAGGAGAAATTTTGAATTTCAGATAAGGTTTTGTCAGTCAAGGATGAGCTGAACTAACTCAGACCTGGAAGCAAATGATAGAACACATAAATTCCCTCAGCTTCCCGGATTTCTTTCCGTGCCTGATGACTTTTTCCAGCAATGTCCAATATAAATGAAGTTCTCTGCTATTACAGCTATTACAGAATATATTACTGCCCAGTTTGGCAGCTTTTGCAAAGCTGTGCTTTGTTTGCAATAAGCAATTTTCTTTTATCTGTGCCCAGAGCACCTCTGGGTCAACATCGTGAACATGCAAATATTTCAGTAGATTGATTGGATACATCATAAAACTCTGTCTTATTTTTCTATTATTTATTTCTTCTTTCAGATAGATTTATGTCCATTTGTGGCACAGGCACTGGCTGTGGAAGGATGGGCTGAGTTTGTGGACTTTGGAGCTTCCGTGTGCCCTTGGAAGTGTTTGGAACATGGTGTCTGTGACCTTGAATTTATTTCCTGAGCTTTGTGCAGCCTTGGTAGCTTTTACACCATCAAGAAATTGAGAGATACGGCCTCTTTAATTTCCCATTTGCCTTAAATTGTTCTGATGAACTTATGATTAAAATAAAAATGAGCAGGAGGGACAGTTCAATATCCCCCTGCTGCTTATTGAGCATCACTGAGGTTGGAGAAAGGATTCGACTGAATTGGAGAACAGAGCTCGTGGATCTTTGGTTCTTAAACCAAACTGGGCTTCATTTTACTCCTCTGTGATCACAGGAATATTCCCACTCCTCTGCAGCTTTCTGGCACTGAGCTTTTCCAGTGAACTCCCCAAAAGAAATGGAGCCCAAGTGGAGGAGGGAGGCGGATTAGTCTCTTATGTAGTGACAAAAAGCCAGGTGCTACAGAAATGCAAAATACTCCAGTCAAGGAATCCTGTGCCTCCCTCACTTTAATCCCTGGTGGATTGTGGGGCTGTCCTGCCTCTCATTGATCCAATAAACGTGCTACAAAAAGATTCCCTGGGTAGTAAATAGGATGGGCTGTCTTAGATTCATGAAACGGCGAACTCCGTCTTGCGGGGAGAAGTTCCACGGAGCGTTTTTTGCACCCAAAGTAGGTCAATCTAATTATAATTGCCTTTAATGAGCACCACTCTGCAGTTCTGTACCTGTAGCTGCTTGGCACTCAGAAGTGCAAATGCCTTTGCTGTCTTTGAGAAAAAAAAAAGAAAAAAAAAAAGCGAGGAGAAATCAAAGAAGTAATTTCTACTCGAATGCATTTCGACTTGAAAGCCTCTGTTGTCCCCATCAGCAGGGTAAACAATCCAGCATGGGTGGGAAAAGCTGGAGCAGCAGCTCAGAGGATAAAGGTGAAACTCAGCTTTTGGGCATGACATTGACCCTTCCAGCTGTCTGGAATTTGGCTTTGTGTGGGGGAATTTATTCCTCTAAAGCAGGGAGGGTTGGAGCAGTTTGGAGTGAGTTCTTTGTGCCTCAAAGACATCCAGGTACAGCAGCAGTGAAGGGAGAGGAAAAGGCTGAAGGGAGTTTGTCATTTAGGCTGTTCCTAAAATACATTCATGTACCTGTGTCCTCAGAGAGAAGAAAATCTCATGTATCCTGTAAGTGTACATGGTGGCTCTTTATCTTGGGGATGCAGTGTTCCCAGGTACTGCCTTGGGCAGGGGAAATGGGTTTGAGGGAGGTTTCAGGTGTTTCACTGGTGTTACAGGAGGGGTTTTGTTCTCTGCAGCTTTGCAGCAGCTCCTCAGAGATACTGACTGAAGATGTTCTGTGTGTTGAGGCAGAATGAGGACCAAGGCAGGGTCTGGCCGGTGATTTCTCCCCTGTGTCCCCCCATCAGGGCTAACAGGGCTGTGAGTGCTGCTGCTGCTGTCTTTTGTTCCAGAGAACCATTCCCAGTCAGGGTTGGAGGGTACCTTACAGGGTGGTTTGTTGGCCAAGCCTTGCACTGTGTCCTGCTCTTTCTGGAGTCAGGGCAGGTTTGTGGCTGACCTTTGGCCATGAAGGTTTCAGGCAGCCTTGGCCAGCTGGGCTGCCCGTGGTGGCTCTGCCTGTCACTCCTTGGGGTCCCTTCTGCTTTCTCAGGGTGAGGGGGGGATGTGGCACTGCCTGCACACTCAGCCCTGCTTCTTCACCAGCCTTGTGTCCTGATGGAACTGGGGGAGAAGGAGAGAATCAGCTCTGGCATTGTCCCTGGAATTGGGGG
>VYZP01012293.1:0-44911 GCA_013400635.1 Hypocryptadius cinnamomeus
GACAAAAAGTACGAAGTGGAAATGAGGAGTAATGGACTGCAGAAAATAGGGAGGCTAAGAATTGCCCTAAACAGGGCAATGTTCTTTTGTTCTTAGGCAGAGTAGTGGGCTACATGCACCACTACCCTGGTCCTGGAAGACATTTCTTAAAAATGTCATTACTATGATGCATTATAATATTTTGCCAACATATAGACATCCAAAGAGGGTGAGAAAAACAACTTTTAATTTTTCACAATCAGTTTTGGCTGTAACATAATTGGACTAATCCTTATGCAACAACTGAGTCATTAAATGAGCAGATTACTAATGATCTGTAAATTGTTTTCCTCTAGCACTGCAAACTAGCTGCTTGATTGTATAAACAAGTTCAAGGTTTATTTGAGCAGCTATGTTTACAAGCAATTAAGCTGCACAGATGTACCTGAAACAAACTTAAGACAGTACATCCCAAGAAAACCATCACCCATCATGCAGAAAGTTCACTGTTCAATAAACATTTTATCCCACAGCTCCTATTGAAAATTACTCTAAAACAAGAGGAAGTGTTTGGTGACACACCTCATCTGTGGTGCTCCAGCAGCAGCACTCACACAATCTGACACAACAAAGAACTGCTGATACACAGTAACCCAAGAAAAAAATCTGGAAACCAGCAGCTACCATAGTTCTCTACTCACTATCAACAGTTGTGCCCTTGTTTTTTGCTTAGGTGGCTTTGAAATACTGCTAGGCTTGTGTTTCAATGAAAAATAGCAGTTTCTGCCCTGGAGCAGATAACCCAGCAAACACACCACCACAGAAGTCCCATCCTGCTTCCAGCCCTCAGCTTTTCACTCCAGCCTCGCTTCTTGTGCCAGTAGAAGCACTTATGCTATCATGCCTTGAAGCATATCAGAACAGCAATTCCCTGAAGGCAAAAGCTCATCCAGCAGACAGACAGTGCTTCTGCAGACTTCTGCACCATGTGACAGGCACACACACACAGGAACTTCAGTGAGCAGGACTTCAGCTTTCAGCAGCAGTAACAAATTGCAAAGCCTTAACAAAAGGCACTGGAACACCAGTACAACTCATGTGGGCAAGCAAGCTAAAGGCCAATGCAGGAATCTCTGAACAAGCATTTGGTAAGCATCACATTTCCATGTTAATGGCAGGCAGCCCTAAAAGCACATATAAGTAAAATAGCCTGAAAAAACTAGGAAATGGTTAGAAAATTAAGAGTAGATACCAGTGAGAACAGGTGTCTGAAATCAGAACACTGATTTAGCATTAATCTGTTCAGGACAACGAAAATCTATACATTTACTAACACTACAGTTATCACCTTCAACAATCATTTATTAACTAGACAGTGAAAGAGCTACACAGTCAGCAAACAAAACCATCTTCACTTCTATCAATACTAATATTTATTTTTTGGAAGGAATAATTTCTATTCCATAATTTAAGCTTTCAAACTGGGAGAAAGATCAATGCATGCAGGCAAGCAGAAAGACATCCATGTAAAATACTATCTTTTAATAAGCTTATTAAGAGGCAAGAAGGGTCATTGTTCTACTGTATCTCTGCAGTTTCCTGTGCAAGAGGAAAGTCCAATGATTACAGCAGACAGGCCTGATTAAAATGTTCTGCTTTACAAGTTTTCATTTTGACTTTTGTCAAATCACATTAATTGCCACTTCTCTGTCCAATACTATCTGTAGCAGAGGTACTGCTTTCCACATATTACAGACACCTTCAGAACAACCATGCAAGCCCAATCTATTCTGACAAGACAGACAACAGTAAAGGGCAGTGACAGGTTAGTGACTCAAGTGTCAATCAAGTTCTCAACTACCATTCAACTGCAAACTTATCCTGGGAGAGACACAGACCTGTAACTTTTGCTTCAGTCTGTATTTCAAAATTCTTGCACCAGAAAAAGTAACCCTCCATTTATAACACAAGCTATTTTTTTTCTTTTTGCACAGAAACAAAAAAATAAAGTTTAAACAATACAGGTGTATTTACTGGCATTAAGAAAAGATGGGCTTGTAACTAACAGGAGTGTCAATATAAATAATATCCTGACCCTAATTCTGTCAACAGAGCAGAGAATCTCTTCAGAGCACACTGCATTTCATTAGTAAGTATAGCTATTGGGAATTTTAACTTCAAAATCACATTTTTTCAGCATTTGAAACTTTTGAGTGTTAGAAGACTCATTGCATGCAAATCAAAAATATAACTATTGAAATAATTATGTGCCAGGAATCATCATACTTTCACTGAAAGGACCATACCAGTCAGGAGACTGAACAAGATGTTTTGCTATTACAAAATATCTTCTACACAAACACTTCCTGATATTAATCAACTGCATGAAATTCATTATCAGCTCACAAGACAGGTTTGGTTTTGTCAACAGCTTAAATCAAGCAATTAAAATAGAGGTCAAAATTTGAGTGTGCTGCTTATACAAGTCTATTTTAATTAGTGAATTATCATCAACATTATGTTTTGATATTTCAACTTCGAAGGAGTGAAGTGCTACAGAAGAAAGCAAAGGCTGAAGCAAAATGTAAGATTCAGATGCCAAAAAAATAACATTTGCCACAATGTAAGTAAATGTTTGGTTTCTAAACTAGTGTTTATCTAGAGATTTTGACCAGGTAAGTAGGAACATGACTTTTTTAACACCTGGGGGATTTCTGCTTAAGTTTGCCACCTTAGATCATCAGCTATAACCTAGAGCAATTGAATAAATGCTCTGGAGCTTCAGACAGCCTAAAAGACATCAGGAACATAGATAATGACCAACAACGAAAACTGATAATGGCAACCAAAATAATACCATAAATAAAAGCATGACAGACATGAGTTTTCACTATGACATAGACTAGAAAACCCCAAAAACTGAAATCAGACAGCCAAGGTAGGTGTGGCATACACTAAGGAGAAAACCATCCCAGCTTTTTGCCACAGTGCCTGGAATATGTTTTTTGAAGAGCTAATAAAGAAAAAGCTAGCACTTTACCTAGAAAGTAATTGCACACATTATACTAAGCTTTGATTTCTGACTAAATCAAACCTGGGATCAAAAATTCTATTTTTAAATCTACCCACATTCACACATTACTTTTAAAGTTTTTTTTAACAGATACAAGTTGTATGTTTAAGCAACAGACAGAAAAATAAATAACACTGAAAAGTACTTAAAAGATGTTAGTAACATTGAAAAAAATCTAGAAGGCCTGAAAAAAATCATCTATTAATCACATAACTGTCAGCAGGAATACAGCCAAACCAATTACTGGAGCTATTCTGTAGAAAGCATACCAAAACAGAACATTCTTTATGAACCACACGGACATGGAGCTGCACTGGACCTCTTAAACTGCAACAGCAAAAGTAGCAGACTCGATTCCAGGACCTTTCAGTCTCCTTTCAAGAACTCTGATGTAGAAAGGTGAAATGTTTTGCACTCACTCTCTCAACACCTCCTATTTTATACAGCTTTACATTTTACTAGAATTTAACAGTCTGCCATGCACGTAAAGCTGTGGGATTCATTACCTGAAAACCCAACAAAACCACCAGCACACAAAAGCGGCTTCAAGATATTAATGTCTTAAAAAGTCTTACTTCTCAAATCATCATGAATCAAAATATATGCTGTGAAAAAACCCCAGACCCAGACAAGCACACAGTATGTCTCTGCCTTTCACTCAACTGTTACCAGAGGAAGGACTTGGGAAGCATCAAAACTTGAGTTACAACAATACGTTGCACCTATGGAAGTGTCGCTTAACAAACAGCAATGTTCATTTAAAATAGTGTGTTCTGCTGAGCTACCTGCCATCACACTGATCGAGCATCTGTCCACTAAACAGTCTTTAGGTTCATTAGTCATGCTCTTGATAACACACACGTATCAGCTTCTCAATCAGAACTGTCACAGTGCTAGCTGGAATGCACACATGGCTAAGAGCAAACCATAAACTTCAAGGCAATCAAGTCATGCTGCAATGTCTTATCAAAGCTTTGGAACAGAACTTACTCAGCTCATTTGTTTTTCAAAATTTATGATGATTATGTAACACTGATTTAGCTACAGCCACAGCTAACCTATGATAATCTCTGTTAATGAGAAATTTGCATTTGCTATACACTGGGATAAAAATTTACCTATTTCTAGGTGAAGTATTTGCAAAAGGGAGGAAATCCCATGCCAAACTCAACCTTTAGTCAGAAATCTGCTCTGTGTCAATTTACCAGGAACATGTGGATCAGCACTAGGGAAACAGAGCAAAGAGTACTACCAACTGTCTTTGTAATGGTCTAGACAGACATTTGATTAAACAGTTTAGCATATAAAAAGAAAAAAAAATTCCTATCTACTGGCAACTACTTCCACGCAACAAAAATCAACAATGTGTGGGTAGACTAAAAAAAATGAACTTTTTCATTCTGATAGAGATTGGTTTGGTTTTTGTTTTGTTGATTATTTTTTTAAGTACTAAATGAAAGCTACCAGCCAAATGCCTACAAAAACAAAGAAATCCAAAACACTGGAGCTAAGAATAGTATTTCACCACTCATAATGAGTTCTGGACTTCTTTGAGCAATGCCTCAAAACCTCAAGCTCCTTCAGTGTGTGTTCTCCTTTCAGGAAGTTCTCCCTTCCTCATCTCAAGTACCAAAGAAAGCCACAGCATCGACTACACACCAACTCCAGCACAGTATTTGGCTGACAACCAGAAGCCCTGAATTCCTCTACTAAAGGATGCCAACTCACACCCTTCACAACTTCACTCTTTTAATCCCCAAGAAATTGCCCAGAGTCCCACACTCCAGATAGAAGGCATACCTATGATGTCACAGGGATGACACAGAGCTATAAACCAGCAGCCAAATCCATACCCACACTGCTGGAGGAGCCCTCTCTGAGCAAGAAAGCAAAGGAATCCTGACCTACGAGTTTCCGGGCTGGTGATTAAAGAGCCACAGACAATTTTCCTCCAGCAATATCTGCACAGACTTTAAAGTACAGAAAAGGGGTATGCCTGGTTTGGGAAGTTTTGATCATGCTATAAACTCACCCTTAACAGAAGTTAAGGTTGTGAAGTTTAAACCATCCTCAGAAGTATTTTAGCAACTTCCTTTCATATTAATGAAATTATTATAATTTCCTATCACTTACTCTCTAATGAAAACAAAATAAAGAAGGTATCTGACAATACCCGAATTTCTGGGACATCATGCCTGAAAAGCAGCTTTTCAAATCTTTCTACATTACAAAGCAGCATAACTCGCTCTAGAAGAAAAATTATCAGTTTTTCTAGATCTCATTTCTCACACTAAATCACCATATGAAACTGAAATGAATCCAACAAAACCTATAACCTCAAGAATCACTATGAATGTATCCCTTTGGAGGTGAATAGAGATTTGAGCATTTGCATAGGAGAAAGGACTATGACAACCAATATCCTTCACTAAAACTTTGTGACAAGCCTAATACACTTTTCCAGGGAGGAAAAAAAAATCCCAGACTTTAAACTAAGAAAACCCCCCAAACAAACCAATCAACCAACCAAAAAACCCCCACCTTCTAACACCTAACACAACAGAAGCTGACTTCCATATTAAATCCAAATTAAACAAGATTTTACTAGGACAGATTGTAGGTAACGTGGCAAATCAATAGGCAAAATAAAGTCCAAAATTAAAGCTCAATTCTAAATTAAGTATTTAAGCACTTGGCAAATGAGACTGGATACTTTTTCATCAACAAGCCAGGAATTTAGCATACAACTACAAGCCATCAAAGTTCTCCCCTCCTGTGTGAAGTAGCTGCATTCTGTCAGAAAAGCACACTCACAAAGGAATAGGATTTTACTCTTCTCTTGTAGCCTAAAGAGAAGTATGGTTTGCATCTTCTGTTCTACATGAGATCTTGTCACCACCACTGAAACTGCACACAAGACTTCCTCTAACCTTGCTGAAAGTAGAAAGAAATCCAGGATTTGCACCAAGTAGAGTCTATTACTAGTCACAAAGAAGTTTAAGTAGTTATATTAGTCTAAGCTAATAGTATTTACACCTGACCTACTCCTTCTTAACGAGAAGGTTGCTTCACAGGGAAGGCTCTCTTAAAGAGAAGGTAAATTCAGAACTCCAAGCATCATCTTACCAAGAAAGACAGAAAAAGCAGGTACACCTTGTACCAATCCCATGCCTATTAGTATATGTTCTCTTTAATAATATACCTATTTCTTTTGCTATTTTGTAAGCTTCATCTGGCGTATTGGCAACCACTCCATGCGGAACAGAAATGCCAGCCTCCTTCAACAGTCCCATGCTCAGGTATTCGTGGAGTGACAGCCTCCTCTGTTGCTGTTGTTGCACTTGAAACCCATGATTGTTGAGTATTCCTGGACTTCCAGCAAGCACCTGAAGGAAAAGAATAAAAAAAAAAAAAAAAAGAAAACAAAAAGAAGAATGTGACTGCTGTGAAAGACTACCCTCTTTAGGTTAAAAAAACAGTCTACATATTAAACAAGCATACTTTAGTATTCCAGTGCAAACACCTGAACATTTAATCCTACCCTTCCACATTAGTCATTCATATCAGGTCTGGTATTTGATTTTGTGAGGTTTTATTGGGCAGGAGGAAAGAGCTGGTGAAACTACGAGCACTGACAAGGACTGTAACATAAAGATCAACAACAACAAATGCAAAAAAAGTTCGCTGCAATTAAGACCTTAATTTTATACACAAACAAAGCAAGAAACCTACTGAATTCAGCTAATCCATGAACATGGACAATCACCAAAAGACTCAAGGTAAAAAGATTACAAATGAAACTTACATACAAAACAAACTTCTGCTTTTATTTTTATTTTGTTAGCATGTACCACTGGCACAACCACTGTAAAAATTAGCCCGAACAAGGAAGTTTCTAACAAGCTCGATTTTGAAGGCTTCATTTCACTTCAAATAAAGGAAACAAGCAGATGACACATGAGCTCTACTACAGCATTCCAAGCTAGCGAATCGACAGGGCCTACGTAGCCTCCAAAGGGTTCCTTTTCCAAGCAGGACGTCCTCTCCTTGGCACGACCCCAAGGGAGAGGCGCTGAGCGACCCGCCGGCCCCGGGAGACTGCGTGTAACTCGAGAGGGGCACTCACGGCGACCTTCCCCAGTACGTGGCAGGAGGAGAAAGTGGCAGCGAGCGTCACACACCGTGTCACACACCGTGTCACACACCGTGTCACACACCGTGTCACACACCGTGTCACACACCGCAGCCTCCCGAGCTCCTTCGTGTCACCGCTTCCCACGGGTGCTGCAGCCAAAAACAAGCCCGCACCCCCGAATGGCATCCACAGGAACCAAGAGCAGAGGCTGGCCAGGTGCGAGCTGGAAGAAGAGTTAAACTGGCACAGCCCGACCCCTCCTAGGAGCAAGGTGACGGCGGACATGGAAACGCGGGGATTTCCAAGCGAGATAGGGGACGGGGGCGCTGAAAAGGAACGGAAAAGGAAACAGGCAAGGAAGACTTGCCACAAGCAAGAACAGCGGCTGCGGGGGGCCACACACCAAAGGTGAGCGCCGGGCTGCCAGCCCCGCCGCAGGGCAGGGCAGGGCAGGACGGCGGCGGGAGTGCGCCGACACCGAGGCTCCTCTCGCCGGCGCTCCGCAGGGAGTGACCGCGACCCCAGCTGGTCCGGCCCCACTTCAGCCCCGGCCCAGCCCGCCCCCGCTCCCGAGCGGCCGCTACCTTCCCCGCGGTGGAACCCAGCGAGGCGCGGAGGCCGCTGCCCCTCAGCCCGGCCGCCACCCGGCTGCAGATCATGGAGGCCGCCATGGCCGAGCCCCTTCGCCCTCGGGTGGCCCCGGCAGCGCGCACGCGCCGCTNGGGGAGGAGCGGCTCTGAGGGGCGCTTCCCGGCCTCTCGTTCCTTCCAGCGTTTTGGTTTTAATAAAGTTTTATTTGTTTGGCAAGGATCCTAAATGGGTTGTAATCTACCCACAACCTTCCGAGCACGTCGGCCTCGGTTGCCACCACCTGTGTTAAAAGGGAGGAAAGAGGCGCAGCTCCCTTATGCCACGCCCACACTCCCTCCCGGTTCAGCTTCCCAATTGAAGAACTTCCAGTGTTTTCACTCCAGAGGATTACTTTTTTTGGTTTTGTATTTCAGGATGTTTCCGTGCAGCAACGTAAACAGAACCATTCTTGCTTAAGACAAGGGGGAATGGTTTTAAAGTGGAAGAGGGGAGGTTTAGATCAGATGTAAGGAAGGAATTCTCTGTTGAGAGGGTGGGAGGCAGTGGAACATGTTGCCCAGAGAAGCTGTGGATGCCCCATCCCTGAAAGTGCTCCAGGCCAGGCTGGATGGAGCTTTGAGCAACCTGGTCTAGTGGAAGGTGTCCCCGCCCATGGCAGGTGGGTTGGAATTAGATAATCTTTAAGGTCCTTTCCAACCCATTCAGTGGTTCTATGACTGAACTGAGGACTCGTATTTCTAGATACTTTGCAGCCCTTTCTCCATGCCACAACCCCCATTTCTGCCTCGCACAGCTCCATGCTGCGCCTCCCCCACTGCAGTTCAGTGTCTCTACTTTTACTTCGGTGGCCTCGACTCAGGTCACTAAGGAACTTGTGAAAAACGCCAATTACTTGTTTTTAAAATTTTTAAAGTTTAATAGTAATAAAATGGTTATAAAAATAGTAATATAATTAGAGTAGCAAAAATTTGGACAATTAGGATTAGGACAATATGAGACAATAAAAACAAAGAGTTACGGATCTCCGGGTACCTTTTTCTGGACAAAATAAGCCCGAAAAAGGACAACCAGTAACAGAGGATTAACCCTTAAAAGCAACAGCCTGTTGCATATTCATACATCTCATACATGATGCATAAATTCCATTCAAACAAAGGATTCTGTCTGGTCATCGTCAACTTCTTCCTCTTAATCATAACAGCATCTTCAGGGCTGAGCGAGGCGGGAAGAAATTAGTTTCTTCTGATAATGGGGCAATAAATTCTCTTTCTCTGAAAGATTTAGGTGTCCTGTAGCTGCTATCTCGGTGTGAGTCCTTTCTTTAGGAAAAAAAGTATCCTACGTAGCATAGTTTCTATTTTAGCGTTATGTTATAACCTAAAATTATATTTAACACACTACTTAAGAAAATTAATACAGCATAACTTTCTAACATAACACATATAATATTCATTTTAATATTTGCGAAGGGCTAATCATAAAATACGCATTTTTCACAAACTGAAGTACGGGACAGGTGTCTCTGCAGAAATGAGTGACCAGACCTTGTGATTCACCAGCAGGCAAAGCTTTTTCCTTTAAAACAAAATGGTAATTAGGAAAATAGCATTGGCCTGCAAAATTGGAACAAGAATGTCCTCTACCCATAATAAGGAAAAATACAGTTACTTCCATACATTATGAACCTCAAAGAAAGATCTGATGTGAAAGAAAGCCATGTCAGAGCTGTGATTCTTCTTGAGTTTTGTAACTTGAATTATCCAATAAATAACTGGATGATTGCCTCTTTTTGTTCTGAAAATGCATTATCATAACTTCTCCTTGGGCAAGTATTGCAAAAGATGGAGTCATTCTGGCTCAGTTATTTTGCTCCTGGTCCTCCCTTGACCTGGTGTTATTGTCACCTGTTAGCACTGCAGCGAGCTCTGCAGAGCGCTCAGCTCTGCACCTCTGTGTGCAGACACACAAGGTAGGAGCACGTGTCACTGAACCTGTAAGCAGCTGCAAAATTTTGATAGACCATCCAAGATTTCCCACCACAGCTGATAAAATATTTCTTCCAGCCAAGGGGAAGGGAAGAAAAAGCACTTGAACCCTGTGCTCTTTCTGCCCTCTGTACACACAGTGGCTCTTCACTAGTCACAGGACCTGCTGCAGTTCCATACTGCACAGGACAAGTACATGGATGCCATTTCCACATACAAAGAAATATCCTAACTCCAGGAGACTTCCCCAGATGACCTCCCTGGAAAGGATTTGCAACAATGTTTACAAGAGGATGTAATGATCTTGGCAAAACCTTAAACTTTAACCTTAAAAGCCCAAAGCTACTGTTCAGACATAAGTACTGGCTGCAGGTCAGGAAACCAGATTTATACCCTGACTCAGTTGCTTGCTACTGGAAGGAAATTGGACAACTGTCTCTGGGCTTGTAATTAATTCTTGCCTTAGCAAATGACTGTAAGACATTCAGATTACAACTACTACTGTATCTTCTTCTCACTAGGAGTGACTTATCCTTCCAGTTTCAAAATGAAGACGGTTTTTACCTTATACATCAAAAGAAGAAATGTCACATGGCTGACAATATTTAAGGACTTTTAGAAAGACTGAGGCAGCTGCTGCCACTATCTAGAGTCTGATACACAGCTGTATGGAGAACTTTAATTATCTGAATGTTTTATTGTCTGTTTTCCTCTTGGCTGTGAAAACTCGTCTAACTGGGGCGGACTGTAAACATGCCTGGATTTCCGTCTGATCACCAGTGCCACCGCCTGGCTCTGACTGTCAGCACAAGGTGGTTGTAAGCCCAACTCAAAATCTTAATAACAACAGTTCTTGGAAACGACACACTCACCTTTTCTTTATTTTGTTAGACACACAAAAAAAGATAACACTCTTGGCTACAACCAGACAAATTCCTAGTGAGTCCAATACAAATTCAGGTTTGTATAGGCTTAGCCTCATTTAATGTCTGACCTACGATTGAAGAGACTGCACAAGGTATGCACTGCAGCAGATATACAGAGGTTTTGCTAAATCTCCAGAAAAAGATTCCATCCTATTCAAAGTTTAAAACTATGAGATTTCTTGCTAAAATCAGAATAAGATTTTTAGCACAGGATCAAGGCCCTCTCTGAAAAACTGTATTTAAAACCATAAAGAAGCAGGGAAAAGGTACATTACAATTGTGATAGAAAGAGCCAAGAACTTTTAACAGACAAGCAGGCCAAATATAGCATCCTGGAAGGCTCAGGCATTATGAATAGACATGAATTTGTTTTATTATAAATTTATCACATCCATGCAGTGACAATGGTACAATCTGATTTATTTCCCAGACCTTGTATGCTCCACTGGTTGATACTTTGCAGTTGAAAAACATCAGGAGAGAGGGTCTTGCCAAGAACATCAGAGCCAGAAAGTGAAAGCCTCTGCCAAGGCCATGAGTTCAGAGGATAGGAAATTTCCAATATGAAATTTATCAGGGGTTTAAAAAGCATCCCAGCACCTGTGGAGAAAATCACCCTGAGCTTTCCAGAACACTTTTAGTTGAAGATTAAAAGAGGAAGGAAGAGCCCACTTTTTTTGGTATGGTAGATGAGTAAACAGGTTTAGCTGATGAATCAGCCATGGTCAGAGCAAAAAAACTGACTTTGAAGCAGAGTGAAAATAATCCTTCAGTGGTGTCTACACTGCCTTACATTGCATGTCTTACAGACAGTGGATTTTCTCTGCATCACTTGTCTGCAGGAATACCATCATGGTTGCCTCTGGACAAACTGCAGGTTGCTAAGGGGACCCTCAGGCATATCTAACAACATGAAACTATTCACTGCACCCATCTGCAATATTAACAGGTCATTCCATTGCTTCTCCAGTCATACAGAAAAGACAATCAAGGGTCCTGCCCTGAAGGTGCTCCAGTGTATCTCCTGGAAGGATTCTGACATCTGTCCCAGCAAACAGGCATTTGGTGTGTGCACTCTCAGGTCTGGATAGGTGCAGTTTTCTACAGAATACAGTATGAACATTAAAAACTAATGCACCATCTCTTCCCAACCAGTGAAGGCTGGTAGATGAAAGGCTCAATGAAAGCAAAAGGATTTGGTTTGCAAAAAATTATCTTTCACATAGCTAAGCTGTGGAGCACCTTGCCGCAGATGCTGGAAATGATGAAAATTTACATGGGCTCAAAAGGAGTCTTGTTAGGTTAAAGAAGAGAAACAAGAAGAGGGTTACTAAATACACAGAAGCCACCTCTGCCTTGAGAAGTCACTGTGCCACAGATGGCTATAGAATAGTAGTCGAAAACCCTGTCATGATTTCTTGCCTACTGTATTCCAGACACCCATTCTGGACCTCCAGGTACTATCCTAGATGGATAAGGAATAGACGCTTTTATATTCTTCTGATTCAGGGTCTCCTGGGATTGAGTACACCCAGAACTTTCATCAAAGCTGAAGCACAGTCCATCTTCACCCAGCTATGAGTTGGCCAAGGTCACTTAAAGTGTTAATGACAAAGCTACAAATAAAACAGAATTGTCTCAGCACCTTCACTCATTCCAATGACTCAGTCCTGTCTGGACACAGAAAAGAAATAATTGACAAGCAATGAAGACAGCATACCTGTAGTACAGCTCTAATTTGTCCTATTGCTCTTGCACACACCATTATTCTCTCCATGTGTAAATGTGATCAGAGGTTATTTACATTTCAAGATAAAAACTACGTATCACACTTTGCCTGATTTCCACTAATAATGTTTATGAAGCCATAATATTACAGCAAGCAATAATTTATGGTGGAAAACAGCCATTTAATGGAAATGTAGTGTCATGGAAATTATTCTGCTGAAATAAAAGTGAGGAAACAGTTAGCAATGTTACATTTTCAATATCAGGGTTCAGGATAACAACCAGCTGCTTGAATGCAAGAGAAGAAAAATCTTTCAAGTTCAAATTTCAGCCAGGTTGCTGGCAGGACTTTGGTGTCATGCACTGCTGTCACATTCCACCCAGCTTCTGAATGCCAGCTTTGCAGTGTAAAATATTTAAATATAATCCTTACATCTCCCAGTTCATACTTCTGCTAAGAAAATGCAAATATATAGTAAATTCCACAGCCAGGGAGCCATGTGTATGAAATTCTCAGAAAGACAGATGTTTTCTGCTTGTGTAGCTGCTTTTCAACAAGTTGTTGTACACTGTGTGCTTTTCTAACCTGCTTTCCCTATGTGTGCTCTTCTTAGGGAACAGCTGTGTAGTCATTTAATCTGGGATAAATCTGGCCTGTCTCTAACATGTTTAGTCTTACCATTCTTGTTCCCAGCTGCTCTGACTCACTGCCTCCCTCACTTATGTACCTGAGCTGTAAATTGCATCAGGGATCACATCCTACTAAAACCGTAATCTTTCTCCCAGTTTGCTGAGTCAGGTTTAGCTTTATGCTGTGTTTAATCTGATTGAACTCTGTCCCATCCCCTCCCTGGGCCACCACCCACAGCATGCTAGAAAACAAATTAATGAAAAAAAATAGGATTTTTTGATCCAGATCAGCTCAGACATACAGTTAATTCAGGAACACTTCAATAATAACACTTCAACAATAACAACTTCAAAAGCATTAGCATAAGGACCAAGGGATTTTGCCTGAAAAATATCTGCCTCTCTTCCAGTAGGTGCTGGACTCATAGTTTAAAGACACTGTTTTGGCTCACAGAAGTACTTTCTCAGATGAAATATTAATAAACAAGTTTACAAGTATATATAAATCATACTCTTGTAAGATTTTCGAAAAAACACACCACTACAGACATACTACTGTAGCAGAGGATTTTGCTGCTTTCTTATTCTTGGTTTATTCCTATATCTTTCTTCAGTGGATGTCTGTTCACCATCACACTCAGAAAACCTATATTTATTAATGATCTGCAATACCTGGCTGCATAGGCATGTCCTAAATAAATCCTAGAATGAAACCAATTAGAACAGACTCAGTCAACAAAATGCTTCTTTTCATACAGTATTCTTTATATTAATGATCACAAATGTAAGGTGAAAAAATTGAAACAAATCTAAACATCTGTATACAACCGGATTTCAAAACCTTAAAAAAAAAATCAGCCATTTTAAAGTTTTGTAAAAGGGTAATACTTCATGTATTTGTTGTGATCAATAGGATGGCAGAGAGGAAGGGGAAATCTTAGTGTACTGACAAATAAAAATAAATTGTTTGTAAAAATATACTTTTTATACTCTACATAATCATCTTCATATAACATTTTCATTGAATTGTATCCTGCTAATATAGTAAACAAGCATAATGACCATATGGACATTATTTTTTTTGCATTTAAAAATAAATCAGTAGAATGACAATGGGTCACCCTCAAGACGTGTTACTAAATGCTTTTTGGTAAAAGGTACAAGAAAATGGTGTACATAGAAAGTAGAATGTTTTCATTGTTCAGGTAAAAAACTTTGTGGTGTTTTAATGTGTTGGACCAAAATGAGCTTTGTGGGTGAGGAGGAATCTTTGATATGGCTTTTGTAAGATCATTGTCTTAAAATGTAAATACAGAAGTGATATAACTGATATGTCTGGTCATCTGGAGATTAGGATATTCCTAATGGATAAGGATACTTAGGATACTCAGCTGTACTGGGGAGACAGATACAAATGAATGAGCTTGGTTTACAAAAAGTCTTAGCAATTAGCACAAGATTATTTATTATTGTTAGTATTGCTGTTAGCTTGGCAATTCACCCAAGATTATTTATTATTGGTTTTTTTGTTGTTATTTACCAATGTCAGTAATTCAGGGTATGGGCTGACATCACAGCTAAGCAGCACGGCCAAATACTGCTAAAGGGCAGCCCTGCTTCTAGCACACCCAGCCATTTGCCCCTGACATGCCCTTCATGCCGACACTGGGACCCATCTGATGCTGTGTTGAGCCACTTCAGGCAGTTAAACCCCAGAAAACTGATCCCAGAAAATGTGATTAAGCTTCAGCCAGTTTGGCCCTGTATTTTAAAATACACCAGTGTTTTAAAACCTTACCAAAAAAAATCCCCAAACCAACCAAACAAAAACCCAAAACCAATCTGAAAGGTCTGCAAATAAAAAACTTCTTTCTCGGTTGTGATCAATAGGCTGAAGAAGAGGAAAATCTGACAAACTTTACAGTTGTTTATAAAGAAAATAAAAGCTTGTATCTTGTATTCTACATATCTCTGTAATTTATAAAAATGTGATAATGAAGGTAAGTATTTGCCAGCAGAAACTTTTTATTTCTTCTTTATCAGTCAGGAACTGTTATTCTGCTGGTGGAGCTCTCCTCAGCTAAGTTTGTAGCTTTAAATAATTCCAACGTTTGTAGCATTTAAATAATTCCAACGTGACACTTCAGAGTCAGACTCTTCACAAACCAGAAACAGTGGGCTAACCAAAGAAGAGCCACTGTTTAAATTCTGAACAAATCTGCAGTCAAGAGACGGACTGGCGCCCCAACCTTCAAAAACCGAGTCGTATCTTGCTTGTTTTCAGCTGCCCCTCGTTTGCACAAACGCCTTTTCTATTCCCGGTGAGCTCAGAAGTCCCTGCGCGCTGAGGGGCAAGGAACCCCAGGCAAACAGCAGGACAGGGCACCTCTCCCTGCCGAGCCTGCCTCGGAACCTCGCCACCCTCCTCACCACCGACGTCACCACCACGCTCCGGACAAGGGCGTGCCAAAACCCGGCATCCCAAACCCCGATTGGCGGATCCGCCCCCTCCCGCCCGCGGCGGGACGGAGCCTCCCCGAGCGCCCGGGGCTGCCATGGGCTCGGAGGCGGCTCAGCCCCGGCGGCCGGGGGTGGGCGTGGGGGTGGTGGTCACCAGCGCCGCGCACCCCGACTGCGTCCTCCTGGGCAAGCGGAAAGGCGCGCTGGGCGCCGGCACCTACCAGCTCCCCGGAGGCCACCTGGAGTTCGGGTAGGAGCCCCGCGCCCTCCCTCCCCGCCCTGCCCTTCCCTTGCCCCGCAGTGCCCTGAGGCGGCCGTGCCTTGCCTTCCCTCGCCTTGCCCGCCCGCAGGGAGAGCCTGGCGGAGTGCGCGGCGCGGGAGACGCTGGAGGAGGCGGCGCTGCCGCTGCGCCACGTGCGGTTCGCGTCGGCCGTGAACGCGGTGTGCGCGTCCCAGCGCTACCACTATGTCACCGTGCTCATGAAGGGCGAGGCCGAGCCGGGCGCCGAGCCGCGCAACCAGGAGCCCGACAAGAACGAGGGTGAGTGAGTAATCGTCTAGTTCCAAGCGCCGTGCCGTGGGCAGAGACACCTCCCACTAGATCAGGTGGCTCCGAGCTCCATCCAGCCTGGCCTTGAACACTCCCGGGGATGCGGCATCCACAGCTTCTCTGGGAAACAGAAAAGCTGCTCAGGCAAAATGACTCTATATGCAACAGAGAACCTGACTTTGTATTGGCAGTTTCTATATGATCCATCTAGACTTGCAGAGGAAGAATTGTTGTATCACAGAAACAAAGAATATCCTGAGTTGGAAGGAATCCCTAAGCATCATTAAATCCCATTCCTGGCCCTGCACGGGGCAACCTCAGCAATCCCACCTTGTGCCTGAGAAGGTTGTCCGAACACTCCTTGAGCTCTATCAGGCTGCACTATGGAGCCTATTCCAGTGCCCCACCACCTTTTCCTAACATCCAGCCTAAACCTCCTCAGCCACAGCTTCATGCTGTTTCCTTGAGTCCTGTCTTAACTTTATACTCTGATTTTTCTTCCTTTTTTTTTTTTTTTTTTTTTTTTTTTTTTCTCTTTTCTCCCCCTACAGGCTGGGAATGGGTCAAATGGGATGAATTTCCTCCAGCAGATCAACTGTTCTGGGCCTTACGCTGTTTAAGAGAGCAAGGTTACAATCCCTTTACAGAAGAGCTTGATCATCTAAAAGGGTACACAGGAAGTCACCAATTAGAGTAAAAACAAATTGTATGTTATGTAACAAACTAAAGGACAGACACCTTTTTTGGTGTAGAAGGAAAAGCAGATATGAAGTGCTCACCCTGCCCATGTGAAAATATTACCTTTCCCAAAGAAGAACATGCCAACTGTTTCAGTGTTTTTCCTGTATTTCACACAATAGTTGTCTCTCATTCCAGACCCATTTCTAGGTTTAGCAGTTAACAATTAATGTTTGCTTTTACAGAAAACTCAGTGTTTTATCTAGTTAATCTTTACATTGATGAACAGCCATTTGGAAATCAGCACTAGCCAGGGAGGCTTACTCACTTAAAAGCAGTTGCAGCAAAACTTACTCATTTAAACCTACTTTCCTGTAATTATTGGACCAATTTTAAAACTTAGCCTTGTCTCTTAGCTTCAGTTAAGAAGCTACTCTCATGAACAAAAGTTACATTTAATAGACAATGCCTTTTTTCCCTGCATACAGCAGTATACACTTGAAAATCAAATAACTATTATAAATGTGAAAAGATTGTCATGACTTATTGCAGAGATTGAAAATTCCCTGACCCTTCTTGCCAGTTGCTTTTGTAACAGAGTTCTGTTTAGAGTCTCAGTTACAATGAATTTATCTGCAGAAATATCTCAGATCTCTGCAACTGATCTGAATTTGCTACTGAACTCTTGGAATGGAGAGGCACCTACTTTACTAGGCTGACACAAATCTCATTTATAGGTGTAGCTCCATGGCAAAAATCATACTTTGTGACTAAAAAGAGTTCTCAGTATTAAACAGCACAGATGGGTGTAATCCTGTATGGCTGGCTATTGAGATTGGGTAAAATCGTGACTTTTCAGTTTGACTGGTTAAATGACTAAGTAGTTAGTGCATGAAATTACAATACCCAACACTACATACAAAACCAAGGAGTTAATATTTTTAATTTTTCTAGAATCTGTAACTAATTTTGATTCTTTTCCAGCTGTTGTCACTAAGACATCAGCAATTAATTTTAAGATACAGCTTTTAAATAAACCACTAGTTGGCTCATTTTTTTCCTGTAGGGTTCTTTTATAGCACCTCTCTTGTCTATTTCCTTTAGATATACTCATTGTACAAAAATGTTGTAAGATATCTTTAATTTCTTTTGAATAAAATATAGGCACAATACTGAGAGATTAAAATTGCCTGAAATTATGAATTGACTTCTCAGTTCTTAAAAGAAATCAGCTTGAGGGATTTAAAGCTCTTCCTTACTTTGAACATACATTTTTTTAAATGGAGATGGATCTTCTTGCTGAGAAACAGACAGTGATGAGGCATAAGGATGCTACTGCCCCTGGCAATCATCCTGCTTAGAGTTTGAAGTATTAATTATGTGCAACTTCCCTTAGGACAGACACCCGTTCTCTGAAGTGAAGAAAGAAGTAACGTTACACAGCAGTCTTGAAATGGGAAATTTCACCAAAAATTTCTTTGCTACTGTAACTTTTTAAAAAGCTTATTTTTCTATTCAAAACTCTAGACTTGCTTCCTGCAAGCAACCTTATGTACGCTGAAAATTATTCCGTTCAGCTGTCAATAAAGAAGCTGTAGGAAGAGTTGACAGATGTCCTGCCCATCTGTCACAAAGAATAATGAAGAAAAAAAAATTAAATTATTTAGTACAATTTAGAAAACATCCAGGTCCTGATGAGAAAACAGGGACCGCTGTAAAATGGTCTGTCATGCAATAAATACTTTCTTGGCATATTTTGCTAATGGTTATATACATTCTAGCTCTTGTAAATACACAAGTAGACACTGAAATGAGGACACAAACAGTATCTCCATATGTCAGCATTTCTGTACCTTTTCAAACTGGACCAATTAAAAGACTACAGTGCATTATTGCAACCAGCTGTCAGCAATCCCCAACTTAAATAACTTTGCTTGTATGTATCACACATTTATATTTCCCACCCCTCCAGAAAATGTGGTTTCTCAGTTGATTTTAGCTGCCAAGACTCATTCCTTTCAACTAAGCTTTTACTTTGATTTTTGGTACTTTTGCCAACTAGGAAAATCTATTATGTACATATCTAAGCCACTGAATAACAGTGGCTGAATAACTCAGTTACCATATCATGGTTCACTAAACTGCTTGTAACTGACAGAATTCACCTAAAATGGCATTATAGTTAGCCAGCACTGAGAAGCATACTCCTGAACTGTACATAGTTTGGAGCACTGATGCAAGGAAACTGATTAGGATGCATCTAATACTCAGAGTTTGATTTTATGCTAAGTGAACAGTGGGCAGAGCTGTTGCCTTACCTATTTCTTAGATGTAATACATTGGTTCCATTTAATCCTGTAACAGAGTAACTAACAAGCCAGAAAAAGAACTGGTCATTGCTTCAGTTCCCTCTTATGTGTGAAAACAATCACCCACCTCCACAATATTTCAGTTGGTGAATTACCTAGATACAGCCACAGAAGAGTTTTGGGTAGACTGTAACACTACACCTCCCATGAGTTTTAATTACATATGATTGTATTTTGTTTCAAGAATGTCCTTGTAAGTTAGAAGATAAAAGAGGCTGGTGAGCTATGTCTGTGAGATGCATTCAGAGAGGGGCATTTAGAAAGAAAATACCAACCCCATTATACAAAGCATTAAGAAACTCCATTTTGCAATATTATGTATGATTCTGATCACACATGTTTTAAGACAAAAACTAATGTGAGCTAGAAAAGGGGTAGGCAAGGTTAACTAGAATGACAGCACATGTATTTGGATTAACGTGAATCAAAGAGGAAAGACATTGGAGATAAGCACCCAAGAGGAAAACATGATACTAAATAAAGGTTACAATATGTATGTATATGAATAACTTCAAGCTGTGAAAGAGGTGACAGTTTAATAACTCTGAAAATACTTGTAAAAGGAACGAGACAAAACCAAATTCCCCGCTTCTCTGAAAACAAAACCCTCTGCCCCATATAATGTGATTGAATGTGACTGAAGTCCTTCTTTCTACATCCTTATGGGATTTGTACAGGTTGGCAGCTTTACTGGCAGCAAAGTTTGAAAGATTACTTGAGCAATGCAGGAATTACCTGATTCATCAGATAATTCCTGTGAGGAATCTACAAAATGGAAAAGGGAAGAGAATTGTGATCTATGCTGCAGAAAGCTGTGCTGCAGGACAGAAACCTTTAACTGCCAGGAGCAACAGTTCACATGAGTTTTGAAATTCTATCAGAGGGTTACATAAGAGAAAAGCAGCTGTCATAAAATGACTCCTTAAGCAAAACAGAACAAGGAAAGGAAAGCCAAGGGAAGTGCCTTTGGAAAGACAAAATAACATTGCAGCTGATGCAGGAAATGTAATTGCGAAAGTAAACAAATTAGCAGGTTCAAAGAACTGAAAAAATTATAGATGACAAGTACAAAAAAATCCTTGAGCACTTTGATCTGAAAGGAGCTAAACCTGCAGCATGCCCCAAAGTGTGTCACCTCCAGGGTGCCAGGACACTTAACCAAGTATTTGGGGCAGCCTTGTGGGTGGGCACTCACTGCTTCAGGGTCTGCCCAGCTTTGTGTGTACCTGGAAGGGCTCACCTGAAAAGGAAGGACAGGCTTTCCACTTCTGACTCCTCCTCAGCTGCTTCTAATGCTGACTGGGCATTTTGTATAGTGGAAAATGGAGTACAAACTTCTGAAACTCAGAATTCAACCACATACTGGGGATAAAATGTGTATTCAAATTACATGGCAACTCATCTAAGATTCAAGTTTGGAAAATTGAAGTTACATCAAAGCTGAGTTTATTTATGACAAATCATTCATTATATATTACAATAATTACAAACTCTTTTATTACATCTTATTGCCATATATTTGTCCTTGATACACAGATGATCAAGAACATAGATTTAGGCAGTAACAAAAAAAAAAAAAAGATACATTACAAACTTCATGTTTCATTTCTGTGGCATAGAAAAGGCTATCATCAAAAGAGTAAAGTTACTAACAAACATACAAGGGGATTCCCCTTACACATTTTTTTCCCAGGAACTTATGTCATCTAATGTATAGTAAATACATATATATAAATATATATTTACACATCTCTTGCAAACATACATTTACACAATCACTGAAAATCTGACATCTCTCCCCCAGCAGACAGCTCCCAGACATTTGTCCCAGCTCCCAGAATATCTAACAGGAAAAAAACAAGTCTATAGTCCATGGTTTTAAATTAGTCACCCTATTTCTGAGCCAGCTGTTATCTTCTCCCTACACAGGGCTGCTGGTGTAACAAAAGGATACTGCAGTTTGTGACAAACAGCACCTAACCTACCTTCACCACAGGAAAGGTCTACTAGGGATACTGTCCCCCTTGTACCTAGTCTGAGTCACTGCTGCTGCTTGAGGAGTCTGTTGACATAACTTCTACATCATCTTCATTCTCTTTATTGTGTCCTGGAGGCTCCAGCATGAAGTCATTACTGTGATTAGGAGGTAGCATGTTCATTGACATATCACTTGACTGCCAAGGATACTGAGGAGCAAGCACATCTGAAAAAAAGAGGCATAATCAAGAAAACTTTCAGTTTTGTATATTGACAAATTCAACATGACAGGTCAACCAGAACTTCAATTCAAAAGCAAAACAAATCTTGAAATCCTTTCTAAATTTTGGACAAATTAAACCCTCCAGTAACAGCTGCAAAACATCTCACGATGAAGCAATTCTATAATTGTAAAACTCTGCTCTGCCAGAGAGGCCCATTTATGTAGGTGGCTCTTGATAACTCATATACTCAATACAGAGCTTTTCATCTTCAAAGCACAGTTTGAACTGATTTAGCATTCACAACTACTGGGAGTAATGAAAATTATCACAGTCTGTCAGTATGCAAAAAGAGATTACAATATTAGATTAAAAAAAATATTCAGGCAGACCATAAAAATTCAGAGAAAAAGGCTTTATCCAAATGTGCCTGAAAAGCAGCTCAGAATGGAAGCTAGTGTTTTACATTGTGTGACCATGCTTCAATGCTAGAACCAGTCTGCTATTAAGCCAGGCTGAATGTGTGTGCTAAGCAGCCTTGAAGTTTGGAGGCTACTGAGCAGTGCAGAAACTGGTCTGCACATTCACTAAGGACTCAGTAACTGGACTCTGCAGGAGTCTACAAAAGGACTAGATTCCATAATGAGCATTCTCAGGACATGCCTCCACACACCAACAGATTCAGCATCCCTACACAAAATGCTCAGGCAGCTTCAACTTTCTTGAAAATCAATGTTTCCCTCTTACCTTGACAGTCTAGTTATGTGAGTGTTTGACCTGACAGAGGAGCCCAAGACTCAATTAACAATTTTACTGGAGGAGTTTAAATCCCACATTTTCCAGTTTCTCAAGGAAAATTCCTGAAAATTCCTTTCAGTTCTTATAGAGAAAGAACTCAAAAGTAAAGGGATCATGTCTGCATCCTCTAAGGCAAAGGAGCCAGCCAGAATGGGCTCTACTAAAATATACACAAAAAATATGCAACTTCTAATTACCTTTATTTACCAGGTATTCACTGCTAGGGAACAACATTAACCACAATTTTCATTGCTTTACCTCTGATTTGCCTTTGCTAAGGGAAATGTGTAACTGCTGTGAATCTACAAGCAATAAAGAAAAACAAAACAAAACTGAGTTTCACTTACCTGGCAGTCTGCCTGCTGCAAGTGCATCCCCTGGTAAGTGTCCATTGACTCCATTGGTGGATGGGTTGTTCATCTGACCCAAGAGACCACTTCTCATTTCCAGATCTGTAGGATATGGCCTACGTGGGTCCCCTTTAAGAAAAAAAGGAAAAAGAATGCTTTGAAATATTTAACAATTGTCTTGCAGACATTAGCTTTAGCTTCAGAGCCTAGTTTAATGACCAAACAACCCCCAACTCTGGTTGCTTGGATGAGTAATGAGCATCACACCTGTTTTATTAAAATCCAAGTCTGTCTTTCACTTAGACTTTCTTTGTTCACTCAAATTTGGCAGAAAAATCATATTAAAAAACCCCAAACAACACAAAGCAACTCAAACGAAAAAAAACCCCATCATGTTTAAAAGATATCTTTGCTCACCCTGCTACTTCACAGCTAAACAGCAAGGACAGGAATTGGATCAAACACATTTTCATTTTGGACAAAGAGGGTAGTACCCAAAATTGAAACATGTCATAGTAAAAGTTCTGCTTTGGGCTTCACTGTTTACTAACATTCTCTGAAAGAATATTGTAAGGGGCAAGAGGGAGCACAACCAAACACACAGAAAAGCCTTTAGCATACTTGGCTTTGACTTGTAATCAGGGTAAACATTCAGGGGAAAAAGGCAAACAAAGGAGAACAGAGGCCAGTCTGTTAATGAAAGCAGACAGTTTCATAACCTTTTGGAGATGTATGTGAAGTCCACAGGATTTTGGATATCCATTTTTCTTGAAATATTAGATATAACAGCTGAAAACAATGTTATTCTAATAAACCCCAGTGGTTATCGCTGCATAAAAACATTTTAAGAGCAGATATTAACCATGATTTATTATTTTAAAAAATCTACTGTCATAAACACAATAGTTACCTGGTACCCATGTCAGAGGGGCACAAACAGCATTGCTAGCACTGATCCTATGGGCATATTTAATTATTTCTTCAGAGGAAATGGCACCTGGAAGAACAGGAAAAAAATGTTGCCGCATTCTCAAGAGATTGTGTCATTTAATTATTTCAGAATATTGGCCACCAATATCTAAAAGACTGGGAATGTGATTTTGCCAAACATTAAGAGCCTGGTTCAAATGCAATGACTGTTTAGAAGATTCTCAGACTGTGCAAAGATGAGCTTTGCAGTGAACTGATTTTACACACACAAGTGCAAAACACTTGTGGTTCTCCAACCTCATGAAAAACACAATCTCTTAAACAAGCTTACTTGACAACCACAAAAAAAAATGTCTAAAACTTCAGCTCCAGCTTTATTATAGAATTTTCTGTAGCAAAGGTTTTTTTGTTTGTTTAGTAATTATAGACTCTACCCAGAAGAGCCCTTCCAAATATGTGCCTGCACTAGATTAATAGAAACTTTATTAAATTCCTTAATTTTCTAGATGAAAGAGGCATAACAAAATGAAAAAAGACACTATAAAAAAAACCAAAAAAAATCCCAACAAAAGAACCTGAAGAAGATGCCTTCCCGCCCCCCCACCCCCGCCAAAAAAAAGTTAGTTTAGCTTGGTAAGTGCCACAGAATGGCAGGAATTGCTACAATTACAATCTCGTATCACCAGCTAGTCAGTCTTTCAAAATATAGTGCATATACACACAAACATTCCCTTCCTTTCCTTAGCAAACCTCCTGAGGCGATTTGGTAAGGCACTTAAGTAATCAGATATACTATTACCAGTCCAAGAAGACTACTGAGACACTTTCATATTAAAATATGTTTGCCACACAAAAAAAATTCAATGCTGTCTTTATTCTGAGAAAATAGTTACAGTTTCTTAATGAAATGGAAATTTGTTTACACACAAAGCATCTGAAATCTGTGATAGCAGAATTTAAAAAAATTTAAAAGGCCCAATTTGAGCTTACTAACAACTTTCTTTAGAATTGCATTTACGTAGTATGTACAATTATGGATACTCACCTTTTCGTGCTTTTTCAATTGATTTCAGTTTTTCCTTTGCTTGATAAACAGCTGTTGCCTAGTTGTAAAAAATAAAAACCCACAAAGGAAACCAAACCTTCAATGCATCTTTAATTTATAAACGTCTACATAAAGTCAGCTTTGTGAATAAACCCTTTCATTTAATTGCATTTTAAAAGAGAAACTTCAGTGAACATTTTCAAAATACACAGAAATAAAGTAGATTTAGAAGCAAATTAGCATTATAAAAAAAAAAAACCTTAATACCATGATAACTAAACAGTGTTTGACTACTGAGAAAAAACCCAAACCACTAAGCTCTTATGAAGTTTTAAATATTCAAATCTTCTCAAACTAACACAACACCACTTTACCCAGAACCACCTTTTCTACAAGAAGATGCTCAAAAGCAAACACATCATTATGAACTTACCAGTATGTGCTCTGCTTCTTTAAGCTGTTTCTGCAGCTGCTGAATATCATTATCCCGCTTTTCTACTACCTTTTCTAAAAGCTGCATTTCATGATGGATTTTTCCCTGATCAACTGCCAACTTCATTAGCTCTTGAAACTCTCCATCTCTCTGAATCAGCAGTTCCAGGATCTATTGAACAACAGTTTTGTAGAACTTTTAATTTGGCTAGAGTAACAACATACCCTCAGTCATGCTACAAAGAAGAGCAAATGGCATCCATAGGAGTATTTTTGTTTGAATGAAAAATGAAGCAAAATTTCTTCCTGTTTGCAGAAACAGCCTATGAAGCACATAAAAAAATGAATAAACAACAGGAGAATCAATAATGCCATTGTAGCAGGGCCAAAGCCCCATCATGACCATTAACTTGAATATAGGCAAGGACAAAGGGAGAAAGTAAGAACAAATAAAAGAATGGAAAAAAATTAGAAGTAAAGCATCATGCTTACCCAAAGAAACACAATTCAGAAAGTCAGCTTACCTGGCTCTCCTCTCCTGGTTGTGGAAGCTTTTGGTTTCTTGAAATTGCCAGAATTTCAATTAGTTCCCTGAAAGGAGAACTCAGTTTGAACAATTTTCTAAGGCATTCTCACATCAAGTCATCCCAAAATTACCCAGAGTACTGGTATCATTATGAAAGTATTCATGGACCTGAGTATTTTATATTTTATAGTATAGTGTGGGCAGGGATTTTTCAACCAAGAAAGCACATTTTTTTCTTTGTTATTTGAGCTCATGAAGCCCCCATGTATTTGAACTCAAGAAATGTGCTAAGTTCCCGTTAAACCATAAAAGACATAAACAGAAGCTGAGAGAAGAAACAACATAATGAAGTACACTCATACCCTTCTTCTACTACTTTTCTTTGTTGCAAGAGGGTCTTCACTGTTTTACTTTTCTACTTTTCTCCATTTTTCCCCCAATATACTTGTAATTTAGAGCAATTAAGTCTACATTTTCAAATACCAGCAGAGTCTGTTATGGAACTACTTTTACAACAAGTATTTCCACAATGGTATATTAGCTGTGCATCAAGCACACAAAAAATATAAACGAATCCTGGTAATATTCCAGTGCTAGGCCAGAAGTGCTTCTCAAGCAGACCTCTTGATCACTCTTCTAGATATGCAGATACTCTGCCACTGTTCTGAAAAACCAGCAAGAACCTGTGGGTTCCACGATGCAAAAAGGCATTTTCTGTAAATCCAGCAAAGTTTTTTGGTTTCTAAGGCTCTGGATGGCAGATCAACCCTAAGCACGAGTAACTGTCTATCTGGAGACACTGCCCTTGGAAGTACTGATTCCTTGCTTGGTCCAGTGGAAGTAGCTCAGTGGGGTGTGTGAGTAATACAGCAGTGGGGCCAGAAATGTCTGAAAAAAAAACCAGTAAAGCTCTGATCTTGGTCTATGTCTCCTGGTCACTCCTGAACACTACTATGATTTTAAACAATTAGAGAATAAAGAAACTTGTTACTGTCACTAAAGCTTTATTCTACCTGACCAACACTGAGCAGTAGCAAATCCATTTTAAGTAGGTCAGCTACCACCATCAAGGGTGATGTCACAGGGAGCTGTAATTCTACCCTGTGTCAGCCAGGTAATGCACAGATGTAGATTCAAAACTACAGAAAGGCTACAGATTAGACATGTGACAATTTTTGCCCCTACTAAACCAGTACTGTGACAGAGAAAGGCCTAGCCCCAGGGTGCTGCAACACTTTCCTGATCAATAGGAAGATTCACTAAATGCTGCTGAGCGTTGCTGTAGCTTCACTGTGGTAGAACGCTAGTTCCAGCGTTCCAAAAAAAATTAGTAATTTAGATAAGGAACAAGTTTGTTTTCATTTTTCCATAAACACATGCTCTCCAGCAACCCTTGTGTCACAATAAAATCTGTGACTCAGTAAAGCTTAACCAGACACAAGGAGAGCAACTCACCAATAGCTTATGCTACTCTTGGTAATCACTGAGCAAGTGAGCCACAAGGATAGCACAGGTTATTCCCTCTGAAAATGCTTTCCTAAGCTCCTGCTCTCCCTGAGGTGTGGAAAATAATTAGGAACTATCTGAACTTCACTGCCAGCTGTGCCTCCACGACATGGTTGACAACTTGCATGGGGATTACCAGCCTGGAGTCAAGACTCTGGATTAAGTATCTGAGCATTTCTATCACTCTGAAGAGGAGCTCTGCAGCCTGCTTGGAGTGAATATAGCACTAATACAGGCAATGACTAGAACAGCTGATGTCATGCAACACCATCCACGTTTTTCTGACTTAAGCATATTTTTTATTGACTAATAAAATGCCTCAAATCGGCGTGTAAGTGTGCACCTCACAGGAAACACAGGTGTCAACCAAGTGAGAAAGGCAAGTGGGAGAAAAAGGAAGCTGTTCCTTCTCTCTGCAAACGACCGATGCTTTCCCGCTGGGATGAGCGCCGGGCCGGGCCGAACCCCGGAGCAGCACAAGCCCCTCACGCACAGAGCCGGCCTGAGGACGGCGAGAGAGCCGAAAAACGCGTACCCGAGGCGGGTCGGGCCGGCGCTCCATTCGCGCCGGGCCCCTCCCACCCCAACCTCAGCGGCTGCCGCTCCGCCCGCNGTCACTTCTGCCTCGTCGAGGCCAGATTCGCGTCTGTCAGAGGCCTGTCTTGAGGCCGGGTTGCTGCGCGAGGATCTGCGCTTGTTGCTCTTTAAATCACAGGTTTAGGTTGGAAAAGACCTCTGAGATCGTGGAGGCTGAACAGCATCGTGTCTACTAGACCACGACACTGAGGGCCACACATCCAGTCTTTCCTTAAGCACCTCCAGGGATGGTGACACCACCACCTCCCTGGGCAGTCCATTCCAATGTTTAACCACCCTTTCTTGTGAGGAAAACCAGCCGAAGACTGCAACCTCTCGTCCTCCTATTGGTAGTCGTCGGGGAGGAGAGGTCAGCCCCCCCGCCCCGGCTACAACCGTCCCAACTGGAATGCATTTGTGGAGTCCCCGGGTCCCCACAAAGAGCCTCCAGATGACACTGATTTATGCTAAAGACACAGAAAACAGGCTGCAGGTGAAGTGTGTGCAGCTGAACTGCTTCTTGGGGGGTTTAACTCAATTTTTGAGAGTCTTGGTGTCCAAAAATCCCTCAGGTGCCTTTGATCAGATGGAGGATGAAATCATGGAATCACAGAAAGGGTCAGGTTGGGACTACAGAGGGTCATCTGGTCCAACCTCCCTGCTCAGGCAGGGTTGTCCTAGAGCACACTGCACAGGATTGCATCCAGAGGGTTCTTGATATCTCCAGTGAGGCAGATACTCCACAACCTCTCTAGGCAATCTGTTCTAGCACATGGTCACCCACACAGTAAAGAAGTTCTTCCTCATGTTCAGGTGGAGCTTCCTGTGCATCAGTTTCTGCCCATTGCCTCTTGTCCTACTGCTTGACACCACTGAAAAAAACCAGGCTCCATCCTGACACCTCCCCTTTTTAGACATTTATATATGGTGTTTTACTGACAACTGAAGAAGGTTAGGTGCCTCTCAAGGCATAACAAAAACCTGAGCTTTAAATCAGACCAAGACCTGATTAGAGAAAGGCCTGAAAGGCCTATATGAACAATACTACCCTACATGAACAATAACATCTCTGACCGCTCTGGTATTTACTCTGATTATCTGTTACCTAATGCAATAAGTGTGTTCCTGAGAAATTTACATTTATTTAAAGAAGAAAAAAAAGGCAAGAAACTCATTAGTCAGTCACTCTTTGGATTGTGATTTAAATAAGCAATTCAACATTATGATATTTGTGATAAAGCAATGAGATTGGGCGAATCTGAGAAAAAAACTTTGCCAACAGGAGTTATTTAAAATTCTTTTGCAATGCCCAACAACCCTCAACATTCTGATTGTAAATCGTTTGGGAATTCTGTTTAAACTGCATAGCAGATAAAATCTCATCAAATAGTTCTGCCTTTTAAATAACTTTTGCTTGCTTTTTTTTCCCTCCTCTATTTCCTTGCTTTTGTTCAGGGAAAGATGTAATCAGTGATGGTGTCTGGTTGTGCATCCAGTTCACTGATTTGTTAGTGTCTGTATGGGTGCGTAAATAGAAAGAAATAGCAACGTCAAAAACAAAGCAGTCCTTCCACTAAATCATTTTCTTCCTCATACTCATTTTGACATCTGAATTATTTAGACTTGAAGTACTTGTGCTGTATTTCAGGGCAATAATGCTGGTTTCGTTTGAGCTAAAAGCTTGCAGCATTAACAGGACACCCAAAGTTGACAGGTGTGAATATCTGTTATAGGTGATTTCTGCAGCCTGATCTTTCATTCTCCTTGTGGCCGGGTGCTTGTTCCCTCCCTTCCTCTTCACAGCAGTACCACTCCCACCCAACCAGGCCAACACCACCCATCTTTCCCTGGAGCAGCCACCCTTCTCTCCCTAATTCTCAAATTTCTGTCCCTCTTCCAGGCAACATGGACAACTGTCTGCTTTCTGCTGCCCAGTGCTTTCCTTCCCCTTGCCCTGGCGATGCAGCCATGGCTGGGCAGTGCAGTGGAATAGGCAGAGACTTCATTGTGCTCGTGCCTCTGTGTGGGAGGACAGGGTGAGACCAGAGGTATCAGGGAATGCCTGCCTGTGCCAAGACACAGAAAGTCATTCAGACCATGCCAGAGGGGTCATCTCCTTCAGGACAAAGGGAAAGGCTGGGTGAAATGGGCTTGTGCCCCAAACTTGCCCCATGGGCTGATTACTTTAAGACTGAGTGAATAATTTGCTGAATAGACTTCTGAAACATTTGCCTACAAAAACAACAGAGCCTGTGTTCCTCTAGTGTTGGTTCCTCTGTTACCTCAGTTCTTCAGTGCTTTTCGCCTACTTTCCCCTGGGTAAACTTTTTTCATAGTTGTGTTGGTTTTGAGCCAGGCCTGCTTCTTTAAAGATCACGCCCCTCCTGAATAACTAAGCATTGTTCCCAAATTTTTCTGGTACTCTGAGAACATTTTAGTTTGTGTGGCCATACATGGATCTTTGCACAGTGACTTTATTAGACATTTCAGACCTCTTTCATTTCAGATTGTCTATTCAATGGCATACTGAATGTATTGTTAAGAACCTGCTAGCATAAGCAAAAATAGCTTATTTCATCTTGTTCAGTTGAGTTTTTTCTCTTCCAGAATGGGCCTTGAAGTGATGATCTGCAGAGCAAACTGATTCCTCTAGACAGGTCTAGGAGCAGCTGATCTGATCTAATAATTCACCAAGGGCAAGAAGCTGAGATGTTGCTAACTTCTCATGTCCCAGCTGCAGATTTTCACCCGCCCTTTGCTCCTCCTTGGTGTTTGCCATATGGTCCATGAGCCACTTCAACTCAATAACCAGACTGAAGAATATTTAATTTGGAAGAGGGTGTTCATTTCCTTGTGTTAGAGAGTGAACTCTAACCTCATCATATGGAACCGTGGCTTCCGAGCGTGGCTTTAGTTACAACTAATTTCATGGGACTGTGGGCTAGTGCTGAAAAGTGAGGTCTTCTTCTCTTATGCATAATTCAGTGCAATTCAGACCTAGGATTCCTCTAGTGCAAAGCCTTTTCTTTTAACATAATACTGTGATTCCTTAACTTCAGATATTCTTAATTTTTTTTTTTCTCATGAACTAGAGGATCACTTTAGAACGTGGAAGCTGAGCTGTAGAGGATCTCGCCTAAGAAGCCCAAAGCATGTCTGTGCTTCAGTTAAAATCTGTGTTTTTTCTGGGCTACAGTGCTTTTCAGCTGTCTTCTAATTTATACATTCCAGACACTAGACATCAAGTGTTGAGTTGGCAACAGCTGGGTTTACCACACCTTAAAATAATAAGCAAAAATACTGACTACAGAAGATACATAACTCCTGAAGGCTCTCAGGACCATGTGTAATAAAGCATTGCAATCACTACAAATAAAAAGGCAGGAGGATAAGCAAGGAGAGCAAGAAGGAAAAAGGACAGAACACTCATTTCCACTTCCCCTAAATAATGTAAAAATAAAATCCTTTCTGTCAAATATCAACTCAAATAGAAATTAAACATCTTGAGCACTGTTTGGAAGGATTTCACAGCTGTACTTTGGTCTGGGAAGATGAGAATAATCATCCCTCATTTATCAAGATGTCTTTACACCATTAATATTTTGAAATGTGTCTGATATTGCTATTTAAAAAGAAATCTATGTTTCCCTGCTCACTTATGTTGGATAGTGATTTTAGACCAATGAGATAAGACAGGAAATGAAAAAGGTGGCTTTGCTTAACTGGTGTAATTTTAGAATAGGTTATAGATGAGATAAAAATAGATAATACTATGAGCCAAAATTTATTTTTTGGGGGGGAAGGAGTGTGAAACACTAGTACATATGGCCAAAACCAGAGTTTGGTATGCCATTCCAGACTGTTTCAGCACAGAATTAGCTCTGCTTTGAGCTATATTAAACTTGAGTTACACTGATTTCTTCTGGTGTAAATTTGGGCACAGAGCCCCTCAAGACAGGAAGTCACCCAGGCAGAAAGCAGTCCTCACTTTCAGTCTGCTGGAGGGCTGGTGGGGACCAGTGCTGCCTATGAAGTAGGAGGTGTTGAGTGGGAAAGAGAACCAAAATTGGCCCTGGATAGTGAGGGGAGGGAAAATAAAGAAAGAAAGAAAAAAGAATGTCCTTTGAAAAGGAAAAGCTTGTTTGACAGCTTGGCCACTAGGGATATTTACAATCCTGCCAAGTCTTCTCAGGAATAAAGGAAAATTTTGAGGCAATTAAATATGAGATTTTTTCCTCACCAAGCTAAAAGTTAATGCTGACTGCTTCATGAAATAAAACATCCAATTAGAGATAATGAGACTCCTGGGGTAACCCCCCAACACATAGTAATTTTGAGCCTTCATTAAGTTAAACTTGTTTATTTGGAAAAAAAATCTCATTTTCCTGGTGGCTCCTGCTGTAAACTGTTTACCAAAAACTACTGGGACACCCACACAAGCTTCTGTAGAAGCCAGGCTGAAATTTGGAGCTGTTTACTTCCCCTCACAAAAAATCCAAGGGCAATGATGACAGCTGCAGTCACTGCTCTCCCACATGCTGAATTCCAGCTAGGCTGATAGGAGTTGTAATTTACTTAGAATGAATCTCTTCCCACATCTCCCTCATCCTTTTATTGTGCCCCACTGCCTGCTGAAGATAAAGCTGTCATCTCTTCCCATTTAGACTAGGTCACCTGTCTTTTAACTGGGTGAGTTCATCTGATCTCCAAGATGCTACTCAGATTTTCACCTGCTTAATGCAACTTCCAGACAGGTTTTCAAATACCTGCAGCTGACATCACCACCAGCTTCTGTCCTGATATTCAGAAAGAGCAGAACACCCACCAGAAATAGAGGTACCTGGCTTAAATTAGTTGTGAGGACTGAGTTCTAGGGTAAAGATAAAATGGAAGATTTATTTAGAAACCTACATGAGCAAAAAATTAAAAAAGTGGTTTCTCTCCTAGCAGTTGGAGATGGGCAGAGGTAAAACTTCTTACGAAAGAAAAGTCTTGGGAGAACTGAGGAAAGTTTTTACTGGCAGCTGAGAAAACAGTTTGATGCACTATTCCAAAAGCACTTACAGAATTACTTATGCTCAGCAGCCAGATGAGATCCCACGGGATATTCTGAAATCTAACAAACTCCTAACAGTGCTGGTTCCATGTGAATTGAGGGGAGAGTTCATAGCTATTAAGCCTGGGAAAGAATACAATCAGTAGTGGTCTGTCCTTTGTGAAACAGGCCTTGCATGGATCTCTACTTCAGGGCTCTGCCATTTATTTGGATATTAACATATCAGGAAGAAAGAAACTGCTGTCATTTAAGTGCTGGCAGAGTTACTGTGTCTGTGGATGAGTTGTTTAGTGGTTAGTGGTAGGCCAAGTGAAGAGTTGTTTCTGTAGTTTTGATCATCCACAAGCATAGGTACTGAAATCCCATTGAAAAGACATTCCTCTGTAGTGACTCATGTGGATGCTTTCAGATAGCCAACAGAGCTCTTTAGAGAGTCACCTTATCTGCTTCCAAAAGGGATGAAGCCACTCAACAGCATTGCCATTGGAGAATCAGAGACCATGTCTCAAAGGCCAAGTTGGGTGGGGCCCCAAGCCACCTGATCCCGTTGAAGGTGTCCCTGCCCATGGCAGGGGGTTGGAACTGGATGGTCTCTAAGGTCCTCACCAGCCCAAACCATTCTGATTTCTAAAGTGATTGCTATGTTAAATTCACACTAAAGTCCCCTCCAGTGATAAAATCCTAACTACAGTTCATATCACGTCTCCTTTTTAGCTCAAACTGCAACATAGTACTGACATAAGATCATCAAAAGCCATACAGTCTTACCATGGCACCTTACGCTAGATAGGTGGCAGTCAATGAAAGTAATCCGACAAGAGTTAATACATGATTAAGATAAATGTATCCCTGATATCCAGGGCATTTTGAAATTATTCTGGGGTTTTTTTTACCTGTTTAATATAAATTTCTTGTGCTAGAACTTGTTTCTTGTACCTTGTAAAGGCACAAAACCTTGCTCAGCTCCATGCTGCCTGTCAAAATTTCATATGTGATGCAAATGACAATGCCAGCATTGGCATTGCTTCGTTAAAAGCCGCTTTGTAGGCATGAACTTGAGCACATAAGGCATATATGCTAAAAGCACATTGGAATACAGAATATGAAAAGCAACCGGTACAATCTGTCACATCTTTACAGACCTCAGAAAGTGTCATGACAGGAGGGTAATTTACATGTTTTCATTTCTCTTAACCTCACCAAATTCATTTCATAATGCCTGCCTTGCCCTGCCCCCATCCCAGGAAAAGCTGCGTAGTCACTACAGTAGGAGGGAATGTGGCCAGGCTGGGATCGCACGTATTTCTTGTCCCCAGGTGCTTCATAAATGACACTTAGGTTATCTGGTAATAAAGGTGGCAATGAAAAGAATGCCATAGGAGTGAGTTATAAGCATTTGCAGGTAGTGTGGCAAGGAGTTCACCTCAGGGAACCCTCTTACTCAGTCACTCACTTCTTCCCCCACAGTATCCCTTGTGCTTCTAATTCTCACTTGTCTCTGATTTTTTTTCTGGTTACTCAGGGCCTGAGTCATACACCTTGAAATAACAGTCACCCTCATTTCCAAATTCAAGGCTCAAAGACACATGGACAATTATGGTACTTCAAGAAATTAAGGTCCAATTGTTTTGCTAGGGGTTGACCTTGTGAAGTGCTGGGGTTTCTTTCCTTCAGTTCAATAGCATGGCTCTCCCTATGTTTAACTTTGGGCTTTGGGCTCGTTGCTTGCCATTAAGAACATATTTAAGCTGTTTGGTACATTATGGCCTGAGTATACAGAACCTGGCAGATTCCTCTGTCTTGCAGGACAGAGTACCCGGGAACACATTTGTGCTAAGACTGCTCAAATACATTTCTTCTAGATGCTGATAACTCTGCCAAGTGCTTCTGGCTTCCAAGCTGTGACATTTTGTCCTTTAAAACACAGTGTAGTTCTACTGTTCTTTGAGTATTTTCACAAGAGTGGAAGTGCATTCAGCATGGATGCAGGCAGGATGTTTATAGAATTGTAGGCAGTTCTATGAACTATTTGGGTTGCTTCTGATACGACCATTCCACTGGCACTGTAGGGTGTCCTTTCGCAGTCACCCAACAGCTCCAACTCCCTACCTGGGCAGTGTAGGTGACAAGTTAGTACTGGAGATGGCACTGTGCTGTGCTTTTCCTCACAGCACTAGCTGTACCTTTCTGTTACATGCCAGCAAAATCAAGCAAACTCACGGGGTAAACACCAGAACACAGAAGTGCCTCTGCAGTAGTCCCAAGTCCAAACATATATCTGGAATGTCAGGGTGAGCCTTGGGTGTGCACCAATCTTTCCTTTTGCCTCACCCACTTCTTTGCACCTTTGATTCATGAGGAATATACTCAGGCCAAAAGACAACCATGACACATTCCTCCAGACCCCCAAGCAAAGAACATAATGTCAGTATTCCAGACATGCATTCTGCATGTAGTCACATGTCTTGTGTTGGTTTAGGGACCATAAGCCTTCTTTCTCTGTTAACTCATAGTACCTGTCTTTATATACTGTATAAATCTATATAATACAAGTTTTAAAATGTATTTTTTCAGGAAACATATTTCATAAACAGGCTTGCTTTTGTCTCTGTGAAAAGGCTATCCTATCTCTATGGGATTTCTACTTCTCTCAGGCTATCAGATGCCTGCAAAATTGTCCCTTGCTTATGAGAGACCCATACAAAACTCCTGGCTTGTGAATTCACATGTGCTATTGGTTCTGTCATCTTCCTAGACAAAAAGTTGCCTCTCTCTCACCAAAACAGACAATCCAGGTACTAAAGGGCAGTCTCAAAACGAAAGACCATGCCAGACTCTGCAGAGATAAAATCCTAAATCCATAATCCTCCATCCATAATCCTCTCTTCTCACCAAGCTCCTCTTCCTGGCCTGAACATAGGTGCTGAGAAAAAAAAAGAAATGATAAATTAAAAAGTGCCTACAGAACTTTAATACACATTAAATAATGCTACATAACTTTGTGAACAAGAGGAAGACTCAACACAGATTTTTAAGATTGTTTATGCAAGGAAATTATATTGAAATTCTGTTCAGATACAAGCAGAAAAAGTTTCAGAATTTGATAAATTCTGCCATTAAAACTTCGAAATCTTAAACCTTAAATTTCTCACAGAGACTTTAGTTTTGCCCTTTTAAAACTGATTTTAGTGTCTCTTTGTTGCAGTCCTTATTACTGTGTGTTTGTATTCCTTATTACAAGTGTTTGCTGTTAATCTCATGTGCCCGATTACCTCAAGGCTTGTTTCTATGAAAAAAAAAATGCTGTAGTTTGTGTCAACATCTGAACACCAGCAGTAGGTTAGCTGGAGGAGCCATGCAATGTCCCTAGTTTCAGACTGACCTCTAGCAATCCTACCTCCTGCTGGAACAACATCATGTATTCACTTCCAAACACCTGATTTTCCAGAAGTAACAGTATGTAGGAAGGGAATCTAACTTTCAGTCACACCCCATTTCCTCTATCTTTTGGACAAATGACAAGTTTCCATTAAAAGGAGAATTGAAACAAGTCCTTTCCAATTTGAAATTTCACACATGTAGAAAAATATGCTAACCAAAGTTTTCTGAAAATAAAATGGAAAGTGATGCGGAAGCTGAAGTAACTGCACGTGCTATATTCAAAGCCAGACTGTGAATGGATTTCTTGAAATATCAAATTTTAACTGTAGAAAAGCTGTCAGAATGCATCACATATGAACATAGAAAGACATTACAGTCTGTAGACAGATGAATATCTGTGATGAGAAAAACAACCCAACTGGCATGTAGAGAAATGCTTGAAGCTTCCTTTGTTATGACTACAGTAAAAATACACATCCATTTTCCTAGAATAACAAAGCATTCATTCTCTCTCCTGCTTGGAGCTGTTGGGCATTTGCAGCATGTTATTACCAACTGTACAAATGCCTTGTGCTTTAAAAAATCAAATAATTTAGTAAGTAAGGAGAATTAATACCTTGCCTATAGCCCTGCCCCTGGAATTATGTGTTTTGCTTTAAGAAGTCAGTGGATTAAAAAACTGTAATCTATGCTGAAAGCAAGGAGTGGTACCAAAGACCTCTATTTCTCAGGGGAGCACCTCTATAATTAAGGTACAGAGTTGGGCTTCCTACTATTGCTTGTGCTTTTCCTGGCTTTGCAATTCTTCATTGTTTGTTTTTTTTTTTGTCTAGAAGTCTCTGCTGTAGGTGGGGATGGTCATGCACCTTAGCCTCCTGGCTCTGGCTTAAGAAGGACTCCTTTTGGGAAGGGAACTGCAGGTTTGAGCAGTGTCCCTCTGAGGAAAACTCTCTTTTTTGCTTGACTGGATTATTGGGTCTGACTGAGATAGAGTTCATTTTTTCCTTAGCAGCCCTCACAGTGCTGTGCTTTGCACTGGTAGCTGGAAGGATGTTGATACCACACCAGTGTTTTGGCTACTGCTGAGCTGTGCTTTCCCTCTAACATTCCTGCCCCGATCAAGGGGCTGGGAGTGGGAAAGATCCTGGGAGGGGACATAACCAGGCCAGCTGACCCAAATGAACCAAAGGGATATTCCACCCCATATGGCAGCAACTCAGATGAAAAAGCTAAGGGAGAGAGGAAGAAGTGGATCCATTTGTTATTCCAGAATGTTTGCCTTCCAGAAAAACCACTATATGTGCTGAAGCAAAAACTTTCACTTGTTTGGTTTTCTTTTGCTTTAATAAATTGCCTTATCTCAACCTATGAGATGTTTTGCATTCTTTTCTGTCATTTGTCACACTAGGAAGGGGAGTCATAGAGCAGTTTAGTGGATACCTGCCACCCAGCCAAGATCTAAACACTACATCATTATATTTCCTTTCCTATTTATTCCTTTACCTTCATATCTTGATGTCTCATTTGATTTCCTTTCCTTTTCCTTTTTTCATGAAAGGAAATGAAATCTTAAGGTTTCAGTCAAAATCATGTAATGAAGTTTCCACTCATTTCAATGCACTTCCTTTCCTTCAATTCATTTTAATTAGTTTCACTTCCCTTTTTTCCTTTCCTTTTCATTAGTTTAACTTAATTTCAAAATTTTTGGTTTTTCCAATTTCATTTCATGTCATTATACTTCCTTCCCTGTCCTTCCATTACACTTCCTTCCTTGATTTCTCATTTAATTTCCTTTCATGAAATTTTATTTCCTGCATGAAATGAAGAATTTCATTTCATGCCAGGAAATAAAATCTTGAAATCAGAGAAGAAAGTGAAACAAACAAACTAGAAAGGGTATATGATGAAATCAAAAGCAAGTGTAAAAAAGAAGAAACTGAATGGATACAATGGATGGGTTTGGAATGAAATGAGGGGCAGTGAAAAGGACAGAACCTTGCCAAAATTATACACATTGAACTCTTGAAATCAAGAGAACAAAGTGAAATGAAGAGACTGGAGAAGAAATTGACGAAATGAAATACTAAAAAAAAAATTCTGAACAGAAGTGAAAACTTTTAAAGGGAAGGGGATGACCTTAACTGCAGTGAAATGGCCCCAAACTTGCTGAATTGATCCTCATTGAAATCCTGAGATGGTATTTCCCTTCATGAATGAATGAAGAATTTCATTTCATGAAGGGAAATGAAATCTTGAAATCAGAGAATGAAGTAAAATGGAAATACAGGGAAGGAAATATAACGACATTAAGTGAACTTGGAAAACCAGTAAATCCTGAAATTAAGTGAAACCAATGAAAAACACTGGAAAGACAGGAAGTGCAGGAAAACTTTATGACATGGTTTTCAATGAAATCTCGAGATGTCATTTTATGAAAGAAAATGAAAAATCAAGGAATGAATGGAAATGAAAAGACAGGAAAGGTAATATAACGACATGAAATGAAATTGGAAAACATGAAAATTCTGAATGGAAATTAAATCTCGACATGTTTCTTTGACAATCATTTCTTGAAGTTTCAGCTCAATTCAATTGTCTTCCTTTCTCTTCAATTCCATGTTGTTGTCTTGACTTTACTTCAGAATTTTCCATGCTTGATGTTTCATTTAATGTCATTTGTATTGGTTTTGCATGGCATGGTTTTTGGTGGTGAGGAGCCACATAGGTGGCTTTTGTGAGAAGCTGCTAGAAGCTCTAACCATGTCCTGCAGAGCCAATCCCTGCTGGCTCCAAAGATGGACTGGTGTTCAAATCCGGGCCAATTAGAAATGGGAGTAACACCTCTGCGATAACATATTTAAGAAGAAATCTAAACAAAGGTGGTTGCACAGTTTTGGTTGTGACTAGACAAGAGTGGAGTAAGAACACGTGGGAGGACAATTCGGCAGACACCAACGTCAGTGAGGGAGGGGCAGGAGGTGCTCCAGGTGCCAGTCGAGATTCCCCTGCAGCCCCTGGTGCAGCTCATGGTGAGGCAGCTGTGTGCCCGTGGAGGATCCATGGGGAGATGCAGAGATCCACCTGCAGCCTGTGGAGGAGCGCACGCCGGAGCGGGTGGATGCCTGGGAGGAGGCTGTGGTCCAGTGGGAGACCTCTGGAGAGAGACGCCCAGCTCCCATGCTGCAGCAGCCTGTCCTTGGAGGACTGCACCCCCTGGAAGAGTGACCCACGCCACAGCAGTTTGAGGGGGACTGGTGCCCGTAGGAAGGACTCACATTGCAGCAGGTCACAGGGAGCTGCTGCTGCTCGTGAGATGGAGTCATGTCAGTGGAGTTCACGGAGAACTGTCTCCTGTGGGACGGACCCCACGATGCAGCAGGGGAACAACTCCTTTCCTTGAGCAGTGAGAGAAAAACCACAGGTGATGAACTGACCAAATCCCCATTCCCTATCTCCCTGCACAGTTGGTGGGAAAGAGGGAGGGATTGGGGCAGCTAAGGTGTATTTTAAGAGCTTGTTTTACCTCTCATTATCCTGCTCTGATTTTATTAGTAATAAATTTACCTTATATCTCTAAGTCAAGCCTGTTTTGCCCTTGATGGTGTTTGATGAGTGACCTCTCATGGTCCTTATCTCTACTCATGAACCCTTGGTTAAATTTTCTCCCCTCTATCCAGCTGCAGAGGGCAGTAAGTGAGCAGCATCAAGCCAGTGTCAACCCACAAAAACTGGATATTTAAGCCATTGCCTGTTTTCCCTTGGAGGCCATTTTTCAGCAGGACACATTTATTTCCCAGGGAAGAGCCAGTTACCTAAAACTAGAAACAAATGAAAGGAAGGAGAGATCAAAAAATGTTCCAATCTTACACACAGAGAATTCTAAATATGAGAAGAAGAATCTCAGCTCTTCACTGCCTTGTCTTTCCCTCTGGCTGGTTTCAAAAGATACTGCTCTCCCACATTCAGAGGTTTTGTTGGTAGACAAAAGATGCATCACTACCTAACTTCCTCAGTTCCTGGAAGGGGAGAGAGACGCCTAAATCACTCTCATGAAATAAAGTTTTTGAGATTAAATATTCCATCTTTAGTCCCTTGTGAATCTTCTCTGTTTGTTCTTAGTGCCTAAGTTTGAAAACTCACCTACCATGCATGTTAAAACACTAACAGGCTGTTAAAAATTCAAAGTAGCTTTTTTCCTTTGTTTACACCATCAGCTAAATGCTTATATCCCATCCCTTTAATGAGATGGACTTGTACAGTGGTCTGATTCAGAAAACAGATTCCCAAGGGAAAAACTCTCAGGACAGGTTAGATTTTAGTTAGGTCAGTTCCCTGAGCATAGTTTGCCTTCTGGTTCTGCTAGCACCAATGCTATGGAAAACATAAGACCAAAACATGCAGGAAAAGAAAAAGTGTGTGAGTAAGGAGGGATGGGAACCCGGCAGCAGTAGCCCAAATTTAGAGCAGCTTCTGCTGTGCTGGAGTCATACTCCAAAGTACAATTTAGCCTGTTATCTGCCCAGTGGGTTGCCATCATCCATACCTCCTGTAAAATAAATCTGTTTGAAATGCACACTGAGTCCCAAAATAAATTAGATATCACCCACTGTAGGGTTTTGGAATTAAATAAAAAAAAAACAAAAAACAAAAAAAACTTGGCAATGAGCAAGGCCCAAATGTGGAGGTTCATGTGATGCTGAATGCAATTTAACAGTTTGCTACTGCTGGAAGGGGGCTGCTCCTCTTTTTTTGTCCTGTATTTCCTCCCACACAGGCACATGCCATTAACATTTGCCTTGCACCAGTGGCAGCGTTCGTCCAGCACTCAGTTTTAGGAGTGGGTCAGTTTATCTCACTATTCACATCAGAAAACAAAGCCAGCAAAAAAGTGAGTGGTCTCCTGAGCTTAGGAGCTGAGTCAGCTTTCTTGGTCACCTGGCATGTTTGGCTGAGTTCCACACCCAGCAGTTCCATGCAAGGTGCAGGAGGCTCTGATGGGAGCAGAAGGATGAGGGGGAAGATGGGAATAGGATCACAGCCTGTTGGCAGCACCAAGCGGTTAGGTTGGTCCAGTTTCCTGCCAAATTGCAGCCCAGCTCATCTTGAGCTCTGCTATCCAAAACACATTATTAAATACATGCAACTCCTATGTCAGAGCCTTGCCAGACTTTTCCTGCTGTGCACTCTGGGCCAGCTGAGTTTGCAGATCCTTGTGGATTCAAGAACAAGCCTTCTCCTTGGCTCTTGCTGGCAGCTTGGGCAAATCGTGGAACAGTGCTGCAATGTGCTTCCCCTCCAGGAAATTCTGCTTACTAAGGGAGCAATCTAATTATGTGCTTGAAACTTCTGGAGAAGTATCACCAGCCCCTGGAGGGGAGCAGCAGGAATCCAAATGCTAGGCAACAATAGTAGGAAATGCAGCGATGAAGCCTGCATTCAGTAGGGAAGAGTGTCACTTAAATGACAAAATACCTACTTGAGAACTTCCTCTCTTTGAGCAGAAATCTAGTGATTCCTTTGTTAAGAGGACTTGACATTTTGTTCACTGTCAGGTCACAGGGTTTACAAGCAGCTGTCATAAGGGGCCAGTCTCCCTGTGCTGGGATTTATAAACCAAGAGATTCATAGGTCTGCTTCATAAGTCACAGCTCTGGCCTTTTCCTGTTCCCCAAACCAAAGAGATTTCAGTTGGCCAATAGTCAAGCAGAGGGGAGAGGTCTTTCTCCCCTGAGGAGCAGCAGTTTGAGTAATTATAATCTACAAAGTCATACACATTCTTTTGAGAGAAAAACAACTAACTTTGTCCCTGAATCCCAGACACGCAGTTAATAGTATTCACTCAGAGCAGCTGAGACCCACTGGGACTTAGTGGAAGCTGTGGTGGAGACATAAGAACCTTTCCTTACCTCCCACGCATGAGCTTTCCAACATCCTTCACAGCAAAGTCGATTCTCTTCAGTGAAAATTCCTCTGCGCAGTGAAAATTCCTCTGCACATACACCGAATTCCTACCAGCAGCATCTGTTGCTGAGCTATTGTGGAGTATGTAACGGAGCCATAGGAAGCTAAGACCCCAGATTATTCCTCACAGAATCATTCAATTTATGCTGTCAAGATCTTGAAAGAGGATGTGTGCACTTTCTGACAGAATTTGGAAAGTGCAGGTATTTCAGTAACATGGCCAGGGATTTCTGAAGAGGACGTGTCCTGAATTTCTTGGCAGGGGTGAAAGAAGCAGGTCTGAGTCACCGCTGGTGCAGCAGAGCTTCCATATTTTCATTTGTGAGGGTGGTTTTATTTTCTTCTTCCCACACTTATGCCACAGTGTGCATGGTCTTTTACACCCTGTTTCAGGATCTAGATGTGCAAAGGAAGATGATTTGTTGTGGCTGCATTCAATGCCTGGTATGGAGCCTACATTCTGAGAGCACACTTGCCTTAGGCTTGCAGCATGAGTCTTCAGATATGCTTAGCATTAGAATGTGGTTATCTTGGTTTCTAGCCCAGCTGAACTTTGACAATTAGGAAAGACATTGTGCAGCAAAATCAGACTGCTGTGTTTATTTCTTTTTAGCTTCTATGGAAATTATGATGATGCAGTCTTGCTCTGAGCATATGTGTGCTCTTGTGTGTCTGTCTGTCCTCTCTCTGCAAACTTCTAGCCAATCTGATCCCAGCTTTATTCAGAGACAGCAGTTTCAAACATACTGGGTCCATAGATCTATCAGGAAAACAGTTGAAGATAGCAGAGGGAAAGCCTACTGCCTTATGGAAGAAAAGTATACCATCAACCCAAGCCGTCTTAGGTAAAAGGAATCTACACAGGAGAGCAATATTATTATCCCAACCTCATAAAGAGTTTTAATCAGAGGTCACACCATTATCAGATGGTGGAAGATCCACCATAGATGAAAATGAGTTGGAAACCAAGTTTCAATTGCTGCATGGCATATGGAAATACTTGATTACTTAGGTGAGTAAAAACTAAATACTAATTTTGTCTTCCACTCTTTCCTGCTCTGTTGCTTTGCTTCTTTTGCTGCAGGCCTGTAATCTAGAACCAGATCCTGTGTGACCAGGAAGTGGAGGTTGATAACTATGCATACAAGGTTTATTTTAAGAGAGTGTTCCTGAAGCTTATAAATTTGAACAAGGAATATTTTACTTCCCATGGTCTTGTACATCTCACCTTTTATCCTATATTGGGTAGGCCTGAGCAAGTCACTGCATGTTTTGTATGTCCTTTGCTGAAACTATAAAATATATTATGCACGTATTATTTCCTATAGGTGAATCCAAAGGCTGTTGGAGAAAAACACAATAAAACTCTGCTAGCATTCTGGTAGGATTCTAGCTACTTTCAACCATTCATACATCTCCTGTCTTGTGGTGAGGGCCTTACCTTCCCTAAATCAAATAATTTACAATACCAATTTTCTGAATCAGGACATAATGAAGAACTAACAGAAGTGTGATACAGATTTCAAAAATATTTCTTTTGCAGAAAGAAATAAACTGAACATTGTAAAGTGTGTTCACAGTGGGTTTTACTGTCTGTGTCTTGACCACAGTGTGTCAAACCCTGAAGTATGCAAGTAACTCTGGTCATATAAATAGCCACCAGATCTTCAGAGGTCTGTGGCTTCACAGAATAAATGCATATGACTATGCAGAGACTGGTGTTGTAATAATTCCTAATCATATTGTAGTTTTACATCAATGGTACAACATACTAGATCTATGCCTTCATCAGTATGAGTTATTCTGATGACTTCAGCACATTTATTCATGTTAGTAGCTAAATGCACTGCTCTCCCTGTAGTGGTGAAGGAGATAGTAAATGTCCCTTGGAACCAGAGTTTGAGCATCCAGATTATTAAGCTGGAAGAGGGATCCCAGCAAGAGCTCCTGTGAGAAGGCTCTCCTGACACTTGTGCTAGGATGTGCAGCCCTTCCCCAGACAGCCCCTGGATGCTGTGCTGCAATCAGTCACGGACCATTCCGTTTGGATGCAGCCACCCCGTTTGGGGAGATAAGAGAGTTTAACAGAATGGGTAGGCACAGTGGCCCTCAGCGGGATCATAAGCATATTTAATTTGCTAGCACAGGCATAGCCTTAACATCCTTCAATTGATAAAAGGGATACAGCTAATGTAAATTAGTGAGTATAGAAAGAAGCTCTTTTAAAGCCTGGTTATTTGCTACCCTTGCTTATTCATTTTGTTCTTTGAAAGATGATTTTAACATCAGCTCCTTCTTCACCTTTGAGGCCCAGCCGTCAGCATTTCCCATTTTTACAGCTCACCCTTAAATTAAGGTAGACTCCTTATGCTCCCCTAAGCAGCAGTGGTGTCAGCAAGTACTGCAGAAGCAATGCAGAGCCAGAAAGTGTTCTGAACTCATCTTTGGCAGATTTAAAAGCCTGTCATCCTTCAGTACAAGAACAAGCCTCTGTAAGTGAGGATTATCTCAGAATGCATTTTACATTAAAATTCAAACACTGTCATAGGAGGAATATGCTTTTCTTCTTTTCTTTATTTTTTTTATGAAAGGAAAACATTCTAGTGCATATTTTGACTGCCGTTCATTCTGCTTCTGATAAAAATCTGTGGATGAAGACTCAAAATAACAAAATATTGTTTAAATGGGGCAAAACTTGAGTAATTTAGAAGTCAAAAGATGCTTTTTATTGGTCAAGGATGTATTTCAACATGTTAAAACCTGCTGTTTAGTCCTCAGTTATTTTTCACTCCTTTTCCTTGTTGCTTTTGTTATATTGTCAAAGCCTAGAGGCCCAGTCCTGACTGAGGGCTAGGGTCCTCATTGGGCTCACACACGGAACTTATGCTTAATGGGTTTATCTTTCTTTCAAAATGTTTGCTCAACTATGGTTATTACTCCAATGATGCAAAACTATGACTATATACTTAGGATTATCCTGGACAGATGGTCTTGAATCAGTTCACTGTGTTTTGTTGTTCTAATGAATTACATGTTTTAATTAACTAG
>VYZP01012295.1:0-59766 GCA_013400635.1 Hypocryptadius cinnamomeus
TTCCCTTTTATTTTCTGTAAAGATAAACACTATTAAAAACATACTGCATTTTCATTTCTTTATCTCCATGAAGAGCAAACACAGAGAAATGTTCCCTAGAAACGAAGTGCAAGATTTACTCAAAGGTAAAAATTCCTTTTTATGTGTCCCCCAAGGCTCTATGGGAGGTACTGCTTTCTGAGCTGGAAAGTGCTAAGCCAGGCAGCCACCATACTGGACTCCCCTCTCATACCCAGCCTCTGCACAGGAGAACATGTACAACCTTTGCAGCTCAGCCTGACTCAGAGCCAAAATCCAGGTGGGCTGCAGATGAGTAGGAAGAATGGGATGGTCTCATGGTGTCATCAAGTCCTGCAAGTGCTGTGAGAATTCTCTGGCTGCGTCACACAATCCTCTCTAGCCTGGGCTTGCACAGTCAGGGAGGAGGGGGCCAAGACAGTAGCCAGGTTGGCTTCACAAAGAGCCAAGGACAACTCCTATTTCATTAAAATACTGCCTCTACAGCCAGATCCACACTGTCCTGACTTCTCTGCACCAGCAGGGACACAGAGAGGCCAAGGACGGGGAAAGATGCCTGGACCTTCTTGCTTCCTTCTTAGCTTCTTACAAAATAAAAGCAATTGCTGCAGCTGGAGAGCAAATACAGCAACAGATATGTCACAAATCTTGCAAATATTTTGCATGTAAAAGTGTCATGTTTAACAAACCCATCTCCCTGCAACTCACAAAACCCCATAATGGAAACCAAAACCACCAGAGATAAGTCATGGACCACAAAGCATGACTGCCTGTAAAAAAACAAAATATGGGAAATGGGTAGGAAGTCTCCTCAGAGCACTACTGATAAATCAGCCTCACTGTTCTCCTTCCTGAGCAGCACAGGGTGGTTCCATCCAGCTGGTGACACTCCAGAGCTCAGCTCCATGGGAATGTCCAGGCTCACACTCAGCCCTGCACCGCTCCCACTCTGGCACTCAGCACTAATGCATGTTTGATTAGGCAGCAGGAGATGTATCTGCTCTTCCAGAGGTGACCACAGGCTCTTGGCAATAACACCGAGTGCTCGCTCCGGCCCTCGCCGCGCGCCGCAGCCGCTCACTGCCCTGCCAAGCGCAGGCGTCCCGCCAGACGGGGGGCTCAAAAGAAAGGGAACAACACAAGCCTTAAATAATCAGTATTTCTAGTGCTCTAACGAAGAGCACATGTATTAAGGCAACCTCAGAGAAAGGAAAACCTATTAAAGCAAATGCTGAGAGTGATTTTCCAAATATCCCTTCTCTTTTTCACTTTTGCACAGCAAAGTCTGAAGAAATCTTACAAAACCAGAGGCTTAGCTTTATTCATCCCTATATTTCCTCTGGTTCCAGTGGCATTATTCCCACAGACGAGAACTACAGATCAGGTGAGAGTATATTCTGTTGGTTTTTTTTTTAATTTTTGTGCATACTAACCGCTCCTGGACATGAGTTAGGCCTTCCAAAATAGCAAGACTGGGTGACAAATCATGAAATCAAAACCAATTTAAAAAATAGAGAAAATTCTGTATTCTTATCATTTCCCTTCTGTTTTTTTCATACTTTGGAAATAATAGAACAAAAAGTGATAACATGCTCACAGAGCGACCCAAACTTGAAAAGAAACAAAATGCCATCCAAAGGCAAATGGCAAAATTCCCAGTAACATCATTAATGCCAGAATTTCATCTTGTATCCTCTTCTGCAACTAATAAAAAAGTATTTCAATTAAGATATCATATTATATACCATTTACAAGTACACACATAATGAGACCCTCAAATGCTGCTTTTGAGATGCAGACCTCATTCTGCAACAATAGCCAAGCCCCATATGTGCAGATCAGAGTTTGGCTCACATGTACACTGCCATACATACTCTGGGATGTAAATGTGGAGCCCAGCCTGACAAAGCAGCTTGCATTTGCATCACCACAATACCCATCCTAAAAATTAACATCCAGCATTTTCTAAGCACCAGCCACTCCTCTCATCTCTATACTGGGGCTGCCTGGTTTAGGGCTGGTGAGAGTGTGGCAGGGAAGCAGCAGAGTGTGCCCCAGCACACAGCTGGAGACATGTTTTAAAAGAGAGTTTGCTGGGCTTTTCATGGGAGATGGATTTATTTTCTTGGTCAGCAATCTGTCCCCTGGGCTGGCCACCCAGCCTGCCAGCTTCAGAGGCACCTCCTTCCCACCTTACATCAGACCCTGAGTCAGGACGGGGCCAGAGGCACACCTCCCTGGCCTTGCCCATCCCTGGAGCAGGGACAAGAGCAGCACAGCTGGCACTTGCCACATCCCTGGCCAGGGCAGCCCTGAGGTCACTCCTGTGCCCCGTTACTCAGTGCGGCAGGAGCCCAGCATCTTTAATAACTTCTCCTTTCTACACACTACTCTATTCATTTTCCACTTCCCCAGTCACAGCTGTTGAGCCCTATTAACACGCAGAGGAAAAAAAAACACATTTAAACCCAAACCTGCTAGGCCAGAAATAGAAGTTCTCATTTTCTTTTCCAAAACACAGAATAGCTGAGCAACAACGAAAGGAAAAGGAAATCTCTCCCAAGCACATCTGGAACCAATTTGCTGTCTGTAGCCACTGGGTGTCACTTTTGATATATATTGGTTCAGCCACGCAGCAGTTCGGGGAGAGAAGCGGATTTCAAGGAGGTGATCCCAAACCGAAGCAGACTGCTCCGCAGCCTCTCGCAGGCAGGCTGTAATTAGCAATTAGCCAGCCAGGCTGATTTATTAACAAAACATCCTCACCATGACACCAAGCACCGTGCAGAGGCTCTTACCTCTCAGTCTGCAGCGTGACTTTGGAGGGCTCCACGTTGGGGTTTTCCCACTCCATCTGTGGACAGTGCATGAAGTAGCAAAGGGTGTACAGGGCCTCTGGCTCCCAGTAGAAGGATCCCTGCTTCTGGTGCATGGGTGTCCCATTGCCGTGCTGCTTGGCATTGAGGGGCTGCAGGTGGTGCATCGCTCGAGACACCAGGTCACCTGGAAAAAAGCAAGAGCCAGGTGAATGCCAGGCTGTTCAGCTGCCTCTCCTTCCATTAACCTCACATATGCAAACAGTAGAGGGTAGGAGAGGATTCTGGGTGTTACTCATCACCAGCCTGAACTTTTCCTGGTGGTTTACGTGGTGTGGTGTGACACAGCCAGGCTGCAGACAAGCCCACAAAGGCCTGCAGGAGACGTGTTTTTGCAAAGATGGTGGCGTGGGCAGCATCAGGCTGGCCCATCTCAGCACCACCATGAGAGCTGGCATGCTGAGCCAGGACCACAGTTACCTACTTAGCAGCCTTTGGAGGATGCCAAAACCCCACGGCCCCAAAAAATGACCATGCAGGGTGCCACCAAAAGCTGCATGCTCCTGGTCAGAGGGGCAGTGAAATCCAGCCCCTTGGAATGAGGAAGGAGGCAGTAAGATAACAGACAAAGCACTGCAGGAGGATGTGAATGAGCATATGGGTGAAGAAAAAAAGGGGGAAATATTGCTAAAAGAAAATATAAAGAACCAAAACTAATTTTTTAAGTCCAGGCTAGGCCTGGAAAACTTCATGTCAGCAGAAAAATAAAACCTATGAAGTAGGCTTACCTGGCCCCCCAGGTTTACAGAGCACAGAGGACAAAGAGAAAGACTCTCATCATCCCCCCTGCACCAATTTAGTTTGGGGCACTCCCTCACAAGGCAGATACAGGAATCTAGCCACAACATGTGGAATGGGATCAGCAAACCCAGCAAGTTAGACTACCAGGCAAATACATGGGCAAGCAGCAGTGCAGTCTCTCAGCACAACACTGATTGTAACTAATTAACTAAAGCATCTCTCTCCGAGGCAGTGAATTTTATGTCTATTGACTAGTGACCACTCTATCAAAGGCAGGGAAACAATTGTGGTTTAAACTGCCTTTTTTTCACATGTTCAAATCACTCTGAGAGTGCTTTTGGGGGAAATAAGGATCTTGAATCAAATCAGTTGGTTTGTTTTAAATTAAAATCTGAGCAAGAGCCCTTTGGGTCATTCTTAAGCTATACAAAAGCAAGTGATGAGAAAAAGAGGACATAATTTTCCACTGTGAAGAAGTCACGCACTTTCTCTTACTTGCTTTTCCCAAGTGACCACTGAGCACAAACTTGGAAGGAAAAGTTTAAGATGTACACCAAGGTAGGAGCATAAAACCAATTGTGGGGGGATAAATAATGAACTCTCGGGCGAACTTAAAGGAGAACCGTGTGCATGGCTGAACTATAGGTTTTTGCGAAGTCCCACCCCTTTGAACACCTCTCTCCAGCCTGAGCCACACAGAAAACGCTGCTGCTGAAGTGATAATGTGTACCAGGGAGAACAGAAATGTCTCACTTAAAAATCTCAGCCCAATCCTCCAAAAACGTAGCCTTAAAACCATGAAGAGAAGAAAACCACTGGCATGACGAAACTGCGGAGTCCATGATTTCAGGGTTTTGACACAAATTTTTTGCTTCACTCTGCAATATTCTTCTGATTCAAAGCTTTCATTTAAAAATAGCTTCTGTCTTTTCCCTCTGCCAGGAAATTGTCATGATAGGACCAATCTTGCAGCCTTGCATGCTCATAATTTCCAAGAGAAACTATGCATGTGGAAAGTATGCAGGATCAGGTCTGCAGAAGAAACAGATGTGCCTCTGAGATGACTCCCCAGTCCTGCACAAGGCTATCTGCAGGCAACCAGAAGCAGCAGGAAACCATGGGACCTCCTTCACTCAGCCCACTCTAGTCACAGCAGATGTGCACTGCCAAGTCTAGCACAGGCCAATTTAACTGCTAGCAGCCTTGTTGATAGTAAATTTCTCCCTTTTTCTCCAGAAGGCAAAAAAATTGCATAGAAATGCTGGCTGCAAGATCTGGCTTTAATAATAGCAAAGGCAGAGAAAAAGGGAGACACACACTAAATTCAGCCTTTTCAAACCCAGCCACTACAGCACTGAAGAACGTGGGTAAAGTTTAGCACACAGCCAGTCTCATTTCAGTGGACTGAGACAGCAGGCCAGCAGGCACTAGAGAATGCCTCTGACTTCTGTCATGAATGATGAATAAAAATTAAGATGAAATTTCGTCCCAGATTCTGGCAGCGGCATTACTTCATCCCACTCCTCCCTGAGCACTGGGGTGATGTGACCTCAATGGCACGCAGAGGAAGCTGCACAGTGAATGAGGAGGGAAAGCAGCAGCAAGAATGATGTGAGCAGGACAGGCAGCTAAGCATCACTGCTGATGCAAGGCTGGAGGAACTCAAGCCTTGCTGAAAGGTGAAGCTCCAATCCTTATCAATATGACCAGGAGTTCATCCTTTTATGCTGTATTTCCTCTACTGCTTCCTAAAAAACCCAAAACAATTCATACCATTAAAGCCAAATTAATGCTTTTTATATTCAAGCCTCACTTAATCACATTATACCAAGAACTGATGGCTTAGATCTTTCTTTTGTCTTTGCTATGCTTTCTCTGGTCACATTTGAAATAATTTCTACATTAACAATTACTGCAACATTTCTTTACCAATAAGTTGATTTACTTCTTCGGGTCAACTCAAAGCCTAAATAATCAATACTTGTAAAACACTGAGCTTCACAGAGAAGAGTAAGCAAGCATAAAAAGCCCCATTATGTTGGTAGCCGATGGGCAGAGCTGTAGAGGAAGGACAGGAATCACTGCTCTGTTTTATTCCACAGCGTAACCTCGAACAATCCAATACATGCCCTAGTGCCCTTTGCCTCCTTCAGCCGCATCCAGTTACAGCAACAATTCTCCAGGGCAGAGACAGTGCCTTAGCATATCAGTTCCCCAGGATCAGTGCCAGGAAGGCACGGGGAAGCTGACAGGCACACGCACACGCTGCACACCAGCACTTAGGTAAACTCTGTAAAATGTAGCACAGTGCAACATCTGGTTCTAGGTGTGTCTATGTGTTGTCTTGAACCTCTACCAGATTTTGCTCCTTCTATTGTTCCTTGCTAATATGCTTTGCTTCTCCATTTCCTTCCTAAGAATGTACCAAGAGTTGACACTCTGATTCCAAGGCACCCCAAAGCCCACAGATGTGAAACCAGCTTCATGATGGGACTCAGTGGTCTGCTCTCCAGCAATCAGCCAACTCCAGCCTCATCTGGGAAACCCAAACTACACATGATCTCCTTGCCAGCTGTAAAAGCTGTGCTATATCTGAACAATGAGGGCAACCTTGAATTTATGGCCAAGCACAGAAAGAAAAGTCCCCTTCATAAGTCTGGGCTACCCCTTCATCAGTGTCAGCCACCTCTGCTGTTCAGGGCTGTGCTCAGCAGGTTACCTGCTCACAGCACTGCTGGCTTTTTTGCTATTTTTTTGGCCCTGAAAATACATCTCAGCTGTATCAGCTGAACACATCTGAAAGGCCGATAAATTCCTCGGTGCATCATTTCCAGAAAGAACACATCTAAAATAAAATTCCCAGCAGCTGCATTGACCTTGTGACTCCGTGAATGAGGCTCCCGATGGCTGTGGCATCATGACCCAAGGGGCTTGGCATGGATCCCTGCCTTGCCCTCCACTGATCAAATTCTCACCCTGCACCACCACCTGAAGAACAGACTGGGGAGCTGATCTGCCTGACAAGAGAGCTTGCCAAGTTTATTTTGTTTTAAAATTAAACTCAATGAAAACTTCCATAATTTATGCAACATAAGCCAAGTGAGCCAACGCACAAACTGCTTTGCAGGCACAGCCAGGGAGATGAAAACATCACATTGTGCAGGGTAAACATAAGAAAAACGAAAAAGAGCAGCGAAGTGGGGGGACATTTCAGGACATTTTTGTTGCCAAAGCTCAGAAGCCACAACTAGAGGACAGGTTCACAGAGGGCAGCAAAGGCAGCAGCAAGCCCCAGGCTGACACTGCCTTGCAGCCCTGATTCCAGATGAGGAAGGGCTCCAGGAATGCGGATCCACACTGGAGCTTGTCACCCCAGAGGAGAAAGCTGGTGTGCGAGGCACAGCCTACCAAAAACCCAGGAAAGCACCTCTGCCCCACAGTGTGTGCTGAGCTGCCACTGCAGCTGCCAGCATTTCACCCTGCCCATAACTGAAGCTCTCAGCCCACTGCTGCTGCTCTCAGTTCAGCACGGTCGGTGAACGCAAGGTCTGCATACATTTGATTTAAAGATTGAAAATATTATGTAATGCGCATGCTGTGACACGGGCCTGGTTTAAGGCAACACTGAATATTTAGGGAACAGCTCCACTGACTTCAAGCCACAGATACGATGTGACAGGCAAAGTAAAGCTGCTCCCATCTGCATGGGGGTGCAATACAACACACAACAACAACATACAGCATGCAAGTGGGCAGCTTCAGCCTAAGTCCTCTCCACAGTGACCAGCGAAGCTTTTTTTTTTACAAACTGTGTTTGGCTTCAGTAAAAGCTGTTATCACTGCTTTTACTATGTTAGAGTCTGGTGTTCAAAGAATAACACATCTGTTTCCAATTTTGTACTGGGGAGGGGGGCAGAGGAAGGCAAAAAAGAAAGAAGAGAAAGAAAATGACAGATACCCAATGCCCATGTCTGAGAAGCTTCCTGTGGGATTTTCTGATCTATCATGATGGACCTGATGATATTATCCTATCCTGCCTGCCTAGGAGCAGCCTAACTATTTTCAGACTGAACAACTGCCAGAGCCAAAACCATTCAGCTGAGTGTATGCCTGCAGAGCCACAGCCCTGACATAAATGACGTGGACAGATCCTTATGCAGCCCCTCCTTACGACACCTACCTTATGTTTTTCTTGTTCCAAAAGCATGTCCTAAAACTAAAATGTTGTCTTTGCACACTGAAAGTGAGCCATGCAGTTCTTTGACCTGCACCTTTCCTTGGAAACCCAGGGGAGAGAGAGGAGCATCTGTTTTCACTGCAGCTGTCTTCCCACCTGGTGCCCTGCTGGGGCACTGTGAGAAGCAGCAGGAGACCATGTTTTTAGCACAACAACATTGTACAGGTAGCACCCATCAGTTTGTTAATGCTGGTCTGGTCATCTTTCCAGCTGTCCTTGGCTCCTATGTGTGTAGTCTGCATTTGGGAATCATGTCCTGCAGTGGGGCATGTTAATAGCAGGAGCATTACTGCTTTGCTGTGCTTCCTGGATGAATATTTCCTCCTGCAAAGAACAGGCCACAGCCATAGGCAAGAGTTGTGTCTGTCTTTCAGAGCCCTTAACACCCTCCTGTGTCCTGTCCAGATCATGAAAAGAAGGAGTATGCATCAGGGAGCTGCATTCTAGATGCCAACTTCATGTCATGGTCAGTAGATTCCCCCCTTACAAGCATGAGAGCCAGGTGCAAAACTAATTTTCTTGACCTAGATTCATTTCACACTTCAATACAAATGTCCTGGATCTATGGTTTTGCTCACAACCAGCTCTGGGGAGACTGTATTGCAAACATGAATTTATAACCCTGACCAATAAACCATAGTCTATTTACTCAGACTGCTAGCTGGTAGCCACTGCCGTCCTGCATCCTTCCCAAAGTGTAGCTAAGTCTCTTTCCCTTTCTACCTCCTGTTGCCTCTGGTTTCCACACTGAAGGGGCACATTGGTGCAGTTCACCCTAGCACACACCTGTCAGCACATCACTGCAGGTGAATATGAGCAGCTGAGCTGTGTCTCCCGTGCCAGGTCACCCTCAGCCACCCGAGCCACCCCTACACTCCTGATTCCAGCTGCACTGTTCCTCCCTGTTCCTCTGTCTCCAGCAGTACATCAATCTCCATGTTTCCAAGGTAGCTGAGCCAAAACTGCTCGAGCAAAACCCATCCTCAAATGACTGATTGTGAGGTTTTCTATTGTTAACTGAACACTACTCATCTATACCAGGAAAGGAGTGTGCACAGAGATAGGGTGGCTGCACACTAGAAAGTGCACAGAATGTATTTCACAGTGTGCATGATCCTAGCACAAAGTATCTTCAAACATAAAAAGTTGTTCTTGGCACACCATATATTCCAGATTTTATTCCAGCTGCCTCAGGCTGTGGGTGTGCTTGGGGTGCCATACTCCACAGTCAGTGGGGCATCCAATGTGCAACAAAGCCATCGTTGAGCTCACCTTGCAGAAACTTCCCCAGCTCTGCCATCTCTGCTGTCCCACGCTCACCTATCTGCTACCACAGGCAACCCTTTCTTCTCCTAAAAGCCATTCATCTCTTCCACACAGGAGCAAAAGAAGGAACTGTGGTCCCAGACTCAGAATTGAGAAGACAGGACCAGGATGCAAGCAGCCCATTTTCTGGCAGTGGCTTCTCTGTGGCCTCCCACAGATCACTTAATCTTTTTATCTTCACTTACCCCAATATCACAAGAACCTTCTATTTATATTACAGAGTAAGTGTTTGCATGCAATTCAGCATTTGCAAAGACTTTGAAGACCGATAAATTAGGATTGGATATACCCCATAAAAAAGCCACAATAATAATTAAACCCTCTCAAGTTCACATACCTATTATAACAACACTTACACACTTGGAATCTCCAATCCAACATGGCAAACGTTATGTTTGTGTCTGATTGCCCTTAAACCACATCAACTTCACACAAAACAAGCTTTGACTCGGATGAGTTATTTGTGTGCCAACCTAATGCAGAGCCTTCACTCTGCAGAATACCACTGCCTTATGGACCATCATCCCTGGATTTTCTTTGGCCTGATATAGGCCCTATGTCCTTAAACAAAATTTGAGAGCCCCCATGGCTGAGCAGGCCAGCTAAGAGTGCTCACGTGACCTGGCCAATTGCCTGTGCTCTGCACAGCAGGGACAAGGAGGACTGCAGAGAAAGGAAAATGCCATTTGAATCCCAAGTGTGCTGTGATGCAGGGGTTCAGAGGGAACAGGAGTCTGTACCTCAAATGTGGTGTACAGTATGGACTGTGAGAGTCCATATTGATGTATTGGAGAAGGCAGGTGGAGGTTGGAGCTCCAGCCCTTCCCAGCCACCACAGCGATGCCTTTTGCCGCTAAGCATCAAACCTCAGTGGGCTTAAACACAGGAGGTGGAAGCCCTGGAGGAACAAAACCACCCTGGGCTTGGCCCCAGGAAAGGCAATGGTGGCTGAGTCTCACCCAAGGAGGCAGGCAGCGAGCTCCCAGAGGAGCTCAGGACCCAGACAAGCAACAAGACAATCTGCCCTTGCTGCCTAAGACAGAAGTCCACCCCCTTGGTCAAGAGGGCAGTCAAAGGGAAGATAAAGCCTGAGTAGGGTGTAACCTGGTATTTTCAAATTATCCTCCCTCACGCTTCATCTCTCCTGACAAATAAATGTACTGTTTTGTGGCTGATGACAGTGGGTATTAGGGGGAAGAGAAGAAAAGCATGTTGTTTGGGACTATTAAGTAACCCACAACCCCTCCTTGTGCACAGATGCAGACAGCGAATCCAGGCTGTAGTCCATCACTCAGAGAAGGCAGCAAGAAGAATGGGGTAGCAGCTAGGAAAGCCTACAACCAGGCAGCCCTTAACAGAGCCGAGAAAATACCTACTATTTAACCATTTAAGCACTGCAGTCATCTGCCTTCTGTTCTCTGCTGGGGGAGGGGGAGGGGCTTTCCCTGTTGAGGAACATCTCAACAGTTTCTAACTTTTACACACAGACTGGATGATGTGTGGATATCAGCAAGGAGGAGTTGCTAATTAGACACCCAAAAAGTGGGTAAGGGAGGACCTAGAGACCTTGGGCAATAAGCCAGTGGAGGGCCCTTGAAAACTGGTAAAGCATCACTGTATCTGGAGAGGCAATACATAGGCTGTCAGTCTATGGCCAAACACTATGCTGAAGGGAGCACTTCCATCTGAACTGCAGGTTTGGGCTAGTACCTCTGCTTAGCTCAGCACTGTGCTCCATGAACCAAACCCTTCACAGGGAATAAGCTTGGTCTTACTCTACAAGTGCTGCTTAGTCTGAGAAATACATCTGACAAACAGGGCTTTTGTTTTGGCAGTAAATTAGCAGAGCACTTATGACAACACTCCTTCAGATGTCACCCTTCCAGCAAGCACCTTTACCCTGGCATTTGATTCTAAGCCTAGGTTTAACCTCTTTAGAGCACATGAATGCATTTGTACGGCTCCTGCAGTGCTCCTTCCTGTTGGCTGCAGAGGATTGAGACTAGATGAAAAGGCAAGGGAGGGGATGCAGACTTTCATCATCTCCTCAGCTGGGGCTACGAGGAGAAATGAAAAACAGTATCAGTATGTGCAATCACATTCCTACTTACACTTGAGCAGTAACCCTTCCCTTCATCCCTAAAAGGGTGCCAAGATCGACTGGGAGGCTTTTATTTTGGAAATATATACATTCAGCACTGTGGATGCAAAAAGAGGATGCTGTGTAATGAGAAAAGGGGATATAAGGTGGCATTTTTCCAATGGCAGAAAGGAAAACCTTGCTGAGACCTGAGTGGTGACAGGAAGGAAATACCAGCCTGAACATCACATCTGGGGACTGTTCTAAGTTAAACACCATTCAATAGCAAAAAACCTCTGATACTAGCAGTGCTAAATCACATCTTCAGATGATCACAGTTTAAACTGAAAATGATTATTCACTGAGGTTAACACTCAGAGTGATACCAGCACCAGTCACTGAGGTTTGCACAAGTCTGCATGGCAAACTTCTCACCCAGGAAAGCCATAGGAGACTGGCCATCTTTGCACCCAAAACAAGCCCCTAACACTTTTTTTGCTCTAACCTGAAGACATACACTAAGAGATGTTTTGGATGACATCCTAAGCCATGGTTTATCTCCCTGTGCTGCTTGAGACACATAGCCTTCTGCAGCCCTACAAACACATGTCAGCACAGGGTGGTTGTCCCACCCAGACACTAACACCTCGACAGTCTTTACCCCAAGGCAGTGAAGGACAAGTATTTCTTGGTGCCAGCATTGGTGCCCAGTGCACTTTAAGGCTCTGCTCTGCCTTCTCACCACCTGCGTGCGCACTGAAGAGAAAGAGGGTCCTCCTTCACCCCAAAAAACAGCAATGACCTTCAGTTATGAGCCTTATTCCTTCTGCATTTGGTCTGCAAGCCAGCAGTGGTATTTTTAGATGGATGATGAATAGGTGTCTTGGAGCATTATGCAGTCAAATATAACATAAATTTTTGTGGATTGCAAACATGCATATAAAGAAGTTAGGAAAAATATTCAAAGGTCAAAGCGCAGTATCATGGGATTTCTCCACAGCAAAAGCTCTCCCTAATGTTCCTGTCTTTTTTCTATTCAGTCGACTTATTTTTTTCACATCTGAAAGGGAAGAAATGAAAGAGATGAACTAGAACTCCAGGAGAATCCCAAAAACTTTCTGAAAAAAACCCAAACAGATCTACTCCCTTTCTCTGCTAGGCCAGGTCTAGAAATACAGGAATATTCAAGGAAAAAAAATAGGGAGAATAAAAAGGAAAAAAGAAAGTCCTGTGAAATATTTTCTCTAAGATTCAACAGTGAAATACTGTCAGGCTACTGTTTAAAATCCTATTATTTTTTGCTGTGCTCCAGTTCTTCCCAATGTTGTCTATACAATAAGCATTTCAAATGAAATTACATTATTTTAAAACACACTGTAGTAGGCAATTACAATTGCTGAATACTAAATGCCAATATAATATAGACCAGATTTATTGTTGTTCCTTAACTTTCTGCCATGTTCATTATATTTTAATGAACAAGGTTTCACATTAATTTTTTAAGCCTTTCCCTTGGAATCACGCGTTACTGCTGTAATTGTGGCGCAGAATTAGGTGTCTATTTACATTCTCCTCCTAAGTCCTGGAGACGAAACCTCCCTTTTTTTTCCCCTAAGTCAGCAACATCACCTCTTCTTCCTGTTTTCTGGTGAGAACCCCATGGCCAGTGGCAGTGCCTCACCTGGCCACTGCCAGCCAGGCCATGTCCCAGTGAGGACCAGTGCCTGCTGAGCCTGGAGATGAGAGCAGAAGCACCAGGCAAGCAGGATTTGGCAGGACCAGAGCAGCATCCATGAGTCCAGTTGCACCTGTCTGACTAGGAAGACTCCTCAATGGCAGCATCACCAGATGGTGCTGCCCTCCCCATCTGGTTGTATCTGCCATCCCACCTCTCCCCAGTTTTCTCCTACCTTCTGTCACACCCAGGGAGACCCAGCTTACCTGAATGGTCTTTTCTAATACACTGAAAATACATGAAAAAACATGAAAAAACAAAGGGTGCAGACACACAAGGACCATCATGGGTAGGGCAAGGTAAAGATACCACATGATACAAGGCTTCTCACCCTGTGAATCTCTTCTTCACCTAGGACAGACTGTAAAGAAATTAAGAAGATGTGAGCAGAAATACAGTGCTGGGCAGAATGCAGGTCTCATTTGCAAGCTGTTGTCTTCCATGGGACAGATTTGATTCCCTGGTCTCAAAGCCTCCAGCAGCTCAGCAGCTGGCCACACTGCTCCATACAAGGATGCTGGGTAGAACTGAGAGCAGGGGAAGCCTTTCCTCTGCACGCAGACACTTGTTAATTCCAGATGTTTTGTGTACTTACAATACTTAAATTATTCATGTCAATAAACTATAGGAAATCTCATTCAATTAGAATTGCTTTTTTAAATATTTTTTTTTTCCTGAGATAAAATTAAATTGCTTTATTGCAACATTAGTCTTGCCCTTGTTTTTGTGCTCTTTTGAACAGAACAGAAATGAAATCCTGGCTCCTGGGATATTGCAAGCTGGTGGGAAAAGGCAGACACATGCCTGGGGACTACTTCCTCTGCTGGTCCACAGGGCAAGCTTCTGCCCTCGTCATCTGTTTCTGGTTGTCACCTCCTCCTCATGATCTTCTTCTCAAGTGCTATCCTCTTAATTCCCTCCTATACAGAGAGTCTCCCTCATCGCCTTTATTCACCCCCTCAAAAGCAGGCGCTTTTCCGTATTCAATCCTTCCCTCGTATCTCACTTTCTCCATGGCAATGCTTGCCATATCCTCTTTCTCCTCCACAATGTCCATCTCCCTCACACCACCAGGGCAATAATAAACCCTTCTTTGCCTTCTGCCTTCATGCCTTTATGATCCCCAGGTGTTCCCCCCACCTTCTCCCCGCTGCTCTGCATTTCTGCCCCACGCTGTGGTCGCCCACCCACCTCCTTGGCAGAGGTTTTGCTGTGACCTCTTGCTCACAGCCACTGCTGATGCCAAAGACAGACGCACAAGCACTGAACAAAGAGCAAACCTACTTGTATCCCCTCACTGCTACATTTTCCTCCCACTTCATGATTTTTCCTCCAAACTCAGAGGGTTTTGCCCACCAACATGCTGCCACTCCTTCCACATTTCACAGCTCAGTTTTGAACTCTGCACCGGCACTGCTCCACAGCACAGATTTCTACCCAACTGAGCATATCAAGCCTTGCAAGCTTTGCCAGCTACTGCTCCTCCCACTGCTTCTTCCTTGACATGCATCTGCTTGCAGCAGCCAGGGAGGATCCCTCGAGTTGGCCACAGGGCTTTTTGGAGGGCTACCAGCCTGCTGGATGTGCCAGCCTCTCTGACAGCTGCATCCAACTCCCACTGGCACACTCTGTTCTTCCAACTGGCCACCCTGAAGAGTGTTTTGCCTGTGTTTGCAGTCAACAGATGTACAGAAAGCAGACCCTACCAACCAAGCATTTGAATCTAAGGTAGGACACTTAGAGGTGATAGAGTTCAAACTGTAAAATGGGATGAGGTGCTCCATCTAAGAAGTCTGGCTTTTTGGGTTAAGTACAAAGGTCCAAAAAAATCCAGAATAAAAACCCCACCCATCCTGAAATACCCACAAATTACTTATATATTAAACCCCAACCACATGAACTGTAAGAAAGAGAGCTGTATCATGCATAATTTAGTCGGCACACAGACAGTACTGTTGTGGGTTTCATGCACGTGAAATAAATGAGCATAAATTACTTCATTTGAATAACACCGATTCCAGAGACGGAGCAACACTTCACTCTAAGGCTCTTGGCTTGTTGATGCTGCACCGGAGCAAATTAAAATTAGCAAGCTGAAAACAGAAATTCACCTTGTGCCTTGTAGACAAACATCCTTGGTGCACCTACATGGCTCAGGAACAGGAGGAAACTGAACCATGATGATAGGATGGAGCTACAGAGGAGACTCCCATTGCTACAGGAAGTGCCAAAAAATGCACACACAATTCATCAATAAGAACAGCAGTAGGTTGGGTAGCCTATATCTTCATGGATTTGAGTATTTTCAATTTCTCCCCAAAATTTTGTAACAGACCTCAGGAAAAGAATAGTTGATAGTATTTCGCACAAACCTCAGGAAAAAAACCCACTTTTTTGTCTGAATGACTCTGTTTTCCCATACATCGCTTCCTGTATCTAACTAGAACACAAATATGTGACTGGAATGCTTCTCTCTTAAGAAAAAAGAAGTTTAAATAAAGCACTTCTGGTAATTTTATCTCCATGTCACATAAGGATGCATATGGCCTTTGTCTCCTAACCATTTATTAGTGCCAAAAGCCAAGTTTTCAAATTTTGACAAGTATCACAGATTCCCAAATTTCTCAAAAAGTTCTTTGATTAACAGCAAACCATTATTCTTTCAGGAGTTAATTCCTCTGGTGCATGTTAGAGGTGTAGGGCTGGAGAAGGAAAGGCAGGTAAAGGATCTTCTCTAACAGAGGATGAAGTAGATCTGCCTTAAACATGTGACAATATTTCCTTTACTTTTTGCAGCCTTCAGCTTTCTGCCTGCCCATCATAAAACAGACATCCCACTGAAATGAGACAGGATACCAACACAAGAGACACTTACAAATCTGGCCAGGCTGAGTGGTGCTCTCAAATACAACATAGGGAAGATGGAATAAAGCATCTTTCACCTTTAAAACTGAGAGCAATCTATGCAAACAAGCCATAGGCATTGCTACGAGTCTGCACAACACTTCTTTCCTCCTATAGCTTCAGCTTCATGAACTAACAATGGAGCATGAACACAGCTAGATCTGCCCAACATCTCCTTTACATTATGCAGCCCCTTCATCTCTCCTCAGCAGAACTGGGCAATGCACCTAACTTTGCTTTACTTCAAGGAAAGAAATCCAAACATTCTCAACAGCCTGGTACTTACTGAGCTCAGCGATGCTCCCCACGCGCGTGGCAAGCAGAGACTGTTCGATGGTCCTCAGCTCTGACTGGCTGAACATCTGCACCTCCCCAGGCTTGTTGGACCTCTGCTGGTCCTTGTGAAGGTTCAAGCTGTCTGGCAGGCAGAGAACACCTACAGTGGATAAAAAGAAAGGAGAAGCCCAATGTAATTTCAGCCAGTACGGTAACTTTGCTGCCACCCCCACATCGTTCTGGGGACACTCCAAGACACAGCCTGCATGTGCAGAGCTCGAAGACAACCCACATCTGCAACACAATGTCACCGACGGCTCGTGCAGAAGTGGCCCTTGTTAGCCCTTCGGAATATCTTCAAGCTGATTACGATGTCACCTCGGGATAATTCTTACAGAAAAACCTAGGAGGATTGCTCAAGGGGGAGTTCAAGGAAGTTTCAAAGAAGCCTCCGAGAAACTATACTAAACCTACACAAAATTATCAGAAAATGGCATCTAATGGTATCCCAGAATTCCTAAAGATTGGCTTTCAAATTATATATGAGACAGACAACACATTTACAGCTTTTTCCTGCAAGGGGATTTCACTGTCAATTGCCAAAATAAGGGACAGCATCAAGATGCTCTAAGTGTCATTGATGGCTGATTGAATTTCTTTTGTAAATACAGCTCCCAGCAACTGAACTGCTTGGGCTCCAAAAGCCCATTATGCAGAAGCCCTTAGAGCAGTGAATTTTTATGGTGCAGGGCAAAAGTAAAGTTACTGACATAAAATGATTTACATACACATTCATTCAGGCACAAAAGTCACTTTCTGCCATGACATGTAAACCCTCAGGAATAGATGGAGGGCATCTATTTATTCACCAAAATCATTGTCATGCTAAAAATCAGAATGTATTTACAAGAGCAAACACTGCATTACCAGCCTTGGGCAACAGCTGCATCGGTCCAGCTTGGAGAGCAAGCTCTCCTCCCTTCCCAGGCTCTGTGTACAGTCAGCTCTGGCTATGTTTTTCACAACATCACCTTCCTAATCCCTCTGGGACATATACAGGTGGAGAGCCACTGGAGGCAGTGGAATTGTACCTCTTTATGATGATTAAATATCATCTTATCTCCAAATATTACCTTTGAAAACAAGCTAGAGTAGGAATTGTATTTTTTCCATTAGCTTTTACTACTCCTTCCTTTAAATACAGAGTGTAGGTTCTGCCCTTATAGGCCAAGCAGACTTTGCAAAACCCATTAAGGAAGAGGTACATATTTAATGTTTTTCTTCAAGGGAAGAATTTTCTTAGTTTCCCAGCTCAGTAAATATATGACACCTAACTCTAGTGACCAAATAATTCTGACTGTAGATTGATAGAACTGTCAACTGTTGGAGCACTGCAAGATCAGGAAATGTTCCTGAAAGGGGATGCTTCTCAGACATCTTTCCAGCTTCACCAAACCGCCTTGGATTCCCCTCCTCACATCCATCTCCTCCCTGCAACCAATAGAGTCTGCAAGTTATATTTGCAGCACAGACCTAAAAACATCCATCCTGGGAGGAGAGAAGTGACACAGGTTCAATGAGCCCATTCCAAAGAAAAAAGCAGGGGTATATCCTGGGAAAACCAAGGTGTTGTCCACCATGGTCTTGAGACAGCAACCTAAACTAGGTTCATCCTCTGCACACAGCAGTGGCACCAGAACAAAATCCCCAATAGCCTGTTCAAATCTTGGAGATGGACAAGCAGGAACAAATGTAATTCCCAGCCCCTGGCCCTGGTCCCAGGCTTGTAACAACAACATGAACGTGTAGGTCATGAGAGAGTAACACAACTTGTAAGAAAGTGCCCTGGAGAGAAAGAGCAGGACACCTGACACAGCACCGGGGAGGGAACAATTCAAAGCCAAGAGGTAAGGAAATAAAAGCGACAACAGCTTATCAAACAAGCTCCTCCAATTTTCCTGCCATCACTCAGTGGCTGACTCTCATAAACACTTGGTGCACTGATCAACATTTGTATTCTGTGGATGTACAGAGCTTGGGAAGTACAACACCTGCATTTAAAATGCAGGCCTGCCTGCATATTTTAGTAAGTATCCTCTCTCATTTTTTTTAGATTCTTCTTTATCATTTTAATGGACAGAAATTAAAACCAAATTAGAAAAGTCTTCCCTGCAGAAAACAGATTTAAAAATGATCTAATATTCTAAGAGACTTCTAAAAACAAGAAATAGAGCACAATCAGCTTTATGGCATCTTTAAAAAATGAATTGAATAATTTTTCTACAAAAACACACCTTAAGTGCAAAGAAAAAACCAAACTGTTTTAAGATAACTTTACAAATAAAATTCAAATGGTTTAAAATTATAATTATATACAGAAGATATCGCTCCAAGTGATTTATGCAGTGGGATATAAAAATTTCATTCTCTACTTTGCCTGTGACTCTGTTCCCACAACCAGGCCTTTTCCTCACAAACAGCCCTAATGATTAATTACTCTGGTCTTTAGTGAGGGGAGCATATTCTTAGGCTCTTGGAGAGAAAAGCACCAATGAAATGCAAAATTAGCTATTGTTAGAAAACTTAACAAATTATAGGATGTGTCACGCCGAAGGGTTACACTTGGGCTGGAGATTAGCAGAGACACACAATAGCCAAACATCTGATTCTTATATCAGCTTCAAAACTATAATTGACCACAGCGAGTGACCAGTGGGGTGATGGAAGATTTGTTTGTAACTCATAATTTTGCTGGACCAAATCTGGTTTTCACAAGCATGGAGAAAAGGAATTGTATGGCTTGGGCATGCAACTCAGCCAATCTTTTAGCTTCAACTGTTTCCCCCAAAAAATATTTAAGCAACTAAAATGCTTTTTAGAAGAAAAACCCCCTCTCTTTCTATCAGTGTTTGACGTAAAGCTCAAATTTTCTGATGAAAGGCTACAGCAAGGAAGAAGAGAGCACACCAAACTGAAGGGGAGGGGGAAAAGATGAACACTTTGTGATTATAAATATCTTTTTTTATAGATAGAAACATCTAAAAAAAACACCATCATCTTTCACTGGTTTGGCTACAGTTCAACTTCCTTATTTTAATTCTCTGCCAATTGTTATTATTCATTTGCTTTTTCAGCTTTATTGTGTTGAAGGTGAGGACCTCAAGTTTCCAAAGGCCTGAAAACCAGGAGTTTTTCCCCATTCCTTTTCTGGCTGTCACTGCCAATTCTATCTGTCATTCCACACCAAAGATTTCTCTGCAGTATCTTCAGAAATGAACAGTGGTACCTGTCTTTTCTCTCAACTGGCACTGTTCAATCTCCTTCCTTTCTGCGTGGTTACTCAACCCTGTGAGCTCCTTTGCCCATTATTTTATCCCTCTTCTTCCCCTGGAGTGGAAATGAAGCAGTCAGCAGCTGCCAATGAATCCCGGGCCACATCCCATCGGTGCATCCCTGTCTGCCCTGTGCCACCCAGCAATGCGCAGCAGCCACAGCCCAGCTGCTGTGAAGTGCTGGAGCAAGGCAGCACAGCCAAAGCACTCCCGTGTATTTGGATTTTGTCACCTCTTTTGATGCTTTCCTTTGTCTCTGTACCCTCCTTGGGGATGTACATGGACATCTGCCTGGATCTGCCTGGGACTTGATTGCATGGACACATCCAGAATGGGCCACACCCAACATTGCTGTGTTCACTATGCCCTTGGCCTCAGAGTACCCTGCAATCTATAGGTGAAAGACTGAGGAGAAATCCATATGTTTTAAAATCAGCAGGATGCCAAAAAAAAAATCACAGTGATAAGCTCCTAGTGCTCTCCCCACCAAATCTCTAGAGAAAAAGCAACGTGATAGAGAAAATCTGATGCACAATTAATACATTTCACATTTCCCTGCCTTCTGGGCTCAGCTAAAGCACAAGCCAGAGCTCAATCCCTAAGGACTTAAAAATCCCAAACCAAAGTATTGCACAAAATTACAAAGTGAAGGTGCCCACACTTTCTATATAAAAGGAGCAGTTATTTTAAAACTTCATGCACACTCATCCAGAGACTGGGGTACCTATTAATTCTTCCAGCTTCCCCATGCACATTCCCACCTCTTGGGCTTAGCTGATGCACCACCCTGCCCTGCAAAGCAGATTTTGGCACAGAAAAACATGCTTTCCTGCATACTTCTTTCAGAGCTTGCCACAGAGCTGACCAATGCTGTCCTTGCAGCACTGAGTGCATCACACAAATACCCCAAACTCAGTGTCCAGCAGCAGCCCCAGCAGAACTCCTCAGTGCCTCCCCAGCAAAACAGCCTGAAGGACCTGAGAGCCAAGAGCAACACCAACACAAGGCACAGCAGCCATTGTGTGACCTCTTACAGCTTTTCAGAGCAGGAGAAATACAGGGATTGTAGACCGAACTTCACCTAAATACAGAAGAGTCATTTAAAAAACATTTTTTAAAATCTAAGCTTTCTCTACTTCTTCTTAATTTAGACAGATACCTGCAATTAAATACCAGCTCTTGCCCAAACACTTAATTCCTGAAGCGATGGCACCTATATATATATATATATCTATCTGTACATAAAGTGATAGAACAAGGCAAGTAAGAATTGTGCACTGCCTATATTTATGGGTCTGAAATATCTAATGTCATTCAAATCTCAAATATCTCAAATTCTTTGCCTCCTCCCTCTCCTTTAGTATTCAAATCCCATGCTCTAAACAAAACAAATTTTCAAAGGCATTGAAATTAATAAAAACACTCACTGAACAATGTGATCCAAATTGACCCATGGCTGAGTAATCCAGCAGATACCTAATACAAATGTGTTTGCTTTCACTAAAAATATAAGTGCTGTAAACACTAAAAAACACTTCTTTCACATTTCACCATTCATTCCTTTGGAAAGATTGCCAGACTTCTTTATACCAATTTAGAGTCTGAATAGAAACATGAATGCTTTGCTGCTCTCTTGTTATTTTTCTTTAAGTGCTACTACTTTCAAGAGAAAGTAATTCAAACAATCTTTTACCTCCCTCTTTATCTATTACATCTTGAGCAAATGTATATATCTGGAGAAGAGTTTATACTCCCACTGCAAGGAATAGCTGGATCCTACTACGAGTTTACAGAATTTAAGTGTGCAGGATAGATATAAGGTAAATTGCTGTACAAAATGAGCCTGGAAATGGTAGTTAACCCTGAGCTGTCCCCAATACGTGGTGTTGCATATTACATTGCTCAAGTAAATGCCAACCTTACCCAGGAGAAGTGCCTTCAGGAGTAGAAAATCCCCTCAGTCATCACAATTTCTAAATTTTATTACATGCGAACACAGGACTAGAAAGTCTTTAAGACCAGTCTTCTCTCATAATCATGAGAAGTTCAAGAGCTCGCAAAACATCAATAATAAAAAAAAACAAAAACAAAACCAACAACAACAAAAAAACCCCCACCCACACCAACAAAAAACAACCCCTTTTCTTCCACAAGCTCATGTACTAAAATACTTTCCAGCACCAGAGAGCATTCTTGACATCTACAATATAAAGGTGTATGGGGGAAAAAAAAAGGGCCAAAGGTATTGCCAGCTGCCTTTGCAACAGCAAAATACTTGACTAGGTGCAAACCCCTCTTGCTGGTATTCCAACACGCAGAAAAACTCTCCTGAGCCCACACTCTGCAGTCCTGGCGACCAGGAGTACATGAGAAGGACACCACCCAGGTGCTCAGCAGATTTTGAGGGATGATATGGGATCAGCATCACCCTGAGCTCAGCACCCTCACACCAGGTGTGCAGGAGCTGGTCAATGTAAAGTGACACACACTACTGCAGTCCAAGCTCACACCTGGAAGGAAACCTTATGGTCTCCATTGTTTTAAACTACCTGTGCCATCATTCCCAGGCTCAGCTTGTCCACCTGATGGGCAAGGCAGATGGAAAACATTTTCCTTGCAGAAATGAGACCACAGGGAAAACTTCAAAGCTAATCATATCAGCCACTGCTTTCAGCTAACGGACGGCCTGGAAACCATTCAAGGCAAGAAGAGCAAAGTGTCTTCTTTCCACACATTCCAACCCAGTTAAATAACAAGGAGTGGCTTTGCATGGAGAAAATGCAAAGCACTTGGGAAAGCTAGGTGGTGAGATCAGGTTTCCAGAATTGGAGTCTTACAGTAGGCAGAGCAGCCCAAACGAGGAAGGGTGGAGCAGGAACAGGAGTCAGGAGATTAAAGGGACACTGCCTTTGTGTGCCTTTAACACCCGGTACCCAACGACATGAAAAGGCATTACAAAGCACTATACTTCACCTCAAGACACTGGCATTATGCAAGTAAGGTAATATTCATGTCTAATATAGTGAGAAAGTGAAAGTGAAGCATAGCAGAGTTTAGTAACTGATTTAAGGTGAAATAAAGAGTGTCAGAGAAAACCAGGAAAAGACCATAAGGCCTCTAGTTATCACATTTTAACCACAGAAGATCACCCTTTCTCTCCTGGAAAAACCAGGACAAGAGCAAATGAATAGTGCTTCAAAATAACAGAACTGAGAGCCTAACTAAATCATCCAAAGCAGAGAGCACTTCTCTGTGAGATACCAGAGCAGATGCTACAGGAAGACAAGATAATAGAATTATATTACAAAATGTGACGGTGACAATGTTTTCTTGTAACGAAGTTTCTTAGCAGAGCACATTCTACTTAACTGGGATGTCCTCCCTATTAGGATCCCTCTAAAGGCAATAGTTTTTGCCTAATGATAATGAGTGGCAATCACTGCTGCTTAAAATGGCATACAAGTAACAACAATTCAACTAAATTAGGATATATTCTGCTAGCACCAAGCAGTTAAGTGGTGCACAATCAAGTGGAACGTGGGATGGATTTGATTGTTCAGGGTATATATCACAAAACAAAGAAGAATCAGAAAATTAAATCCCCCTAAACATAGAAACTGAGCTCCCAAATCACCAACTACAGCTTTACATTTATTTTTATTAGAATATAGGGAAAAGAAAATCTTAAGTCTTGCCAAACTGAATTGCTAAACTTCAAAATCCTAAAAATCACCACAGAAACAACTACAAAAGCAGTAAACATGGAGCAAGCCAGTCCACGAGAGAAGCAATGGAGATCCATCTCCTCACGCTCATCATCCCCAAAGTCTTTCCCCAGTTTCCTAAAGTGGTCTTTGTGGTACTGCTGTGGTACCACTGCTTTGTGGTACCACTGAAGATGCTGTTTTCCAGCATGCATCCACAGGCTGGGCAGCCAACACATGGGATGGATGACAGCACAGTGAGGGGCAGCTGATGCCACAATGAGGGCATTGATGTGCACCCCGTGCCTTCACCTCCCTGTGATTTTCACTACTGCTCTCTCCCTGTTGGCCACAAAGGGGCATTTTATCAACTTTGGAACAGGAAAATTGCACGACAGCACACTCTGCTCAGTCGCGCTGCTCCACTGTCACAGTGACCATAAAAGTTCCTGTGAGAGTTGTGATTTTTTTGGCAGAGAGATGTCAGAGCTGACATTGTGCATTAATTTCACGTTGAGCACCCATCAGCTTGAGATTACCCTGATCTAAGCTATGCTGCCCTAGAACTCACAATGTCTGGGAAAAAGGTTTTGTCTTACTTTTTGATAGGAGGCATTCAGATACAAAAAAAAGGGGAAAACAGTTAAAAATGCCAGTACCATCTTCCTTCTTTGCTATGTGCAAATAAATATAACACATTCAGCCCTCAGTGTGGTGACCCAAGAAGAAGCTGAGAGGTCACGGGGAACGTGATGGAAGAAAAGATCACAATGAACGTGTTGGCAGTACCAGCAAGTGAGAAAGTTTGAAGAAATGCAGATTTGATGGCACCCAGTTGAACCTGAGAGTGCCTCTTGCAGCAAGACCTAAGACACGCTCCAGGAGGAAAGAATGCGCACTGGTAGAAATGCGACCCTGGGAATTGCAGAAGTACTAACTCATGCAAAAATGGGTTTGGCTAAAAACAAGCACAAGTTCCTCTCAGACTGAGAGTTCAAAGAAGGTCTAAGCCATTGAGTCACCAAAAATGACTAAGAATGCGTTAATGGGTTTTATTTCACGGACAAAGACCTGTCAGCTGATAACAGCAGAATGAGAGAGGATTCAGTGATTCACAGCTTATAATACGCTTTCCCAGAGCCTGTAATTTCCTTCATTCATTACCTGGCCCCCTGAAATGCCCAGCCCGGAGCAAAGCCTTCGCCTTCAGAGCCATGATATGGGCACAGCCTGAGAGCCCCACAGCGCTGATACAGCACCTCTCCTGTACCCAGCCCTGTCTCCTCCAGTGTTTGACACACAAGGCACCAGAAGCTCTTAGGGCACTGTCATGTGTGAGCAGTGAGCTTCTTGTAACAATGCTGGCTTGGGCTTCTTGAGAAGACAGACTGAGTATCCAACTGCAAATGAGTAATCCCACACAAGGACGTCATCTTCTGGTTTTGCGAGACCTACAATCCAAACAGGCTCGTGTTCCAGGTACTGCAGCTATAATAAAGCAGAACAAAATGCCTGGTCCAAAAGAGCATTTTTCCATTGCTTTCTCTGTGTGCCACCATCCTTTTGGCATCAGATGACTTCAAGGGTCAGGGACATCATTCCAAAAACACTCACGTGCTTCTGTTTCTGAGCAGTTGCACTAATACTCCACCATAAGCTTGGCAAGAATACTTTGAAAACCCAAAAAAATCACCTCTTCCATTTGCTTCAGTATTTGCAAAGATTAGTATGCTTTTTACAGGAGAAGGAGTTGTTTGCCAAAAAGCACTCCTCTCACTTCGAAACACCATCAGCTTATACAGAACTCTATAAATAATACACAGCAGAGCAGACACACAGTGCTGAGACTGAGCACGGGACATTCCCATTGTAGGTACCAACTGCACCCTTCCTACTTCCTGGGTGGAAGCAGCTGGAAATGGGCTTGAGGGGAGTGTGACAAAGCACCTGTGGTCTATGCAGCAATCACTTGCACTTGGGAGCCAGTTACATATGCAAAAGCTGATGCAAACCTGATAACATACAGCAGGAATAAGGATGGTTTGCAATTCCAGCTGGTGAAAACACCTGATCATTCAAGGGTGAGGTGACTGGTTGATGGGAGAAAGACACCACTTCCTGCAGAGCTGAGTGCTTGCTCTTTGCTTTTTAAGTCACCTTCCACGAATGCCAAAACCCTGGACTCTGGCCCAGGCAATGCTACCATAGTATCACAAAGCTGCTAAAATCATCACCGTTCTTCAATTTGAACAACTAAACCATCAGTCCTAAAGGTTTCTGGGAAGTCACTAGGTATGTGTTTTAATAAAATAAATATAAAATAAATAAAATTAGTTAAGTCTGCAGTCGGTAAGCCATCAAACCTGAAAACACATAACACATAGGGGCTGCAAGGAAACCCCATAGCCTATGAATACATGTGAACAAAATTGCACTACTGCTGCATGCTGCCATGCCTCACCAAGAAAATGCAGGCAGCTCTGACAGAACTCTCACTGACTTGGGTCAGGATGTTAGCCCCCCAAGGAATAAGTTTTGGGTAAGTTGGAGTGTGTGGAGGCCACAGAAAAGGGTAAGTAATTAGGATTTCCTTTTAACTGCTTGCACAGATAACTATCAGATTAGCCACTCCACCCTCACCAAAAAAGCCCATGCTTAATGAAGGTAAATAATGATAAGATGATTTAGAAAGACAAGCTGCTATTTACTGGCTTTAGGGCAGCATCCCATCACTCCAAGAATTTACTATATTCCCTCCCACCCTGCTGAGGATGCACTAAGCAAACAGATTATCACAGCAGGATAAAAACCACCTACCCACAAAGTTTACGATGCAGGATTATGGCAATCTCCTGAACTGCCTACAAGCCCTCAGCAGGACGTGCCCCACAGCCTCTGTGTGGTTTGGTACATCACCTGGGGTACCCCTAGCAGGTGAGATGCCCCAACCTGTAAACACCTGAGCTCAGGGACTGACAGCCATGACCCACATGGGACCAAGGTACCCATCCTCCCTCAGGAAAGGAGAAACTTCAGCATGTGCTTCAATGGGGTTTTGCCATGTATTTAAAGCCAAATACTCACCTAAAAATTTCACTGACTGGAAAGCCTGGATACGAGCCAGATGACAGTCCTTTCTAAAAGTAACTTTACATTCTTCCAAAATTCCTCTTGGCTTACTAAATAGAAATTGCCTGTTAACAGCACGTGTTTTACCATTCAGTCCTTTGATATACAGACACCCACAACAATAAATCAGTTCTGACCAGTAAAGGTTAACCTATATACATACATATATATGGCAAAATCATTACAGACAATGAAAAAAATTTACAAGAAGAGAGGTTAGACTATGCTGCTAGCACACATTTATGATCACTTCCCCTACAGATTGTCTGGCTGAACCCATTTCAAATAATTCAGGTTTTATAGAGCTGATAGACACACTCTTCCCTACCCAGCTATAATATAAACTAACTGTGTTCATGTGCACGAGGTCATTACATGGCAACTGTTTTATCCAAAAAAGACTTAAGTTTATTTTACAGACATCTAATAGTTCCTTTTAATCCATGCAGAGTATGCATCCCTACATTCTGGATTTTACATGAAGATACAGAGTTTTATTCCTAAAATAGCTAACACATTTTTTAAAATATATGCCCTCTATTACTTTTCCCAGAGAGAAATGGCTGCACATTTATTCTCAAAGCAGTTAAAGGTCAAATACAGTTTTCATTTATGCATAATCTGAAGATTTGAACCTTTGCATTATTAATCTTCTCCTCTGCTTCACCTAGGAACTCACAGTTCAACACAGACCAACAAACACTAAAAACCCCGTAGTACAGGAATATAGGACCATTTCTATGTCAGAGCCTTCTCCAGAGCACTGAACAGACAGCAGTTAATGAATAAACACGCTCGCTATTTTATCTTTGTGGTTCAGTGTGGTTTCCAGCATGACTTTGACGTGACGCGTCTTATCCATCCTTTGCTTTGAATAAATGCCATTCCCTGTGGGCTCCCATCTTTCCACTGCTGCCCTTGCAGGGACTTAGACAAATCCTCAGCAGTGCCTTGGCTGCCCTGTGGAGCTGCTTCACCTCCAAGCACAGCTCCACCAAATACTGAAGCACCAAAACCAGGCTGAGGAACAAGCCACGGAGCAGTTCTGCTCCCACAGCCTTGGTTTTAGAAACAGCTGAGACAACTCTACTGAAACTACAAAGAAAAAACCAAACAAAAAAAACACCATACACAAAAAGCCCACCACTAAAAAAAAAAAAAAAGTATTTTTAAATCATTCTGGGGGAACTGACTGCCCTAGAAAAAGCTACATACTGCTGGACCATAGCAGAAGCAACTGAAATCGGGGACATACAACAATACAGCAGGTATCTGTAATTGCCTTGCCAGCTATATTACATCTGCTGATTTTATCTAGCCTTCTCTCTTTGAAGCAGACTGAAAGAAACCAAACGGTGTTTGGAAACTTCCAGGCAGGGCTTCAGTGGGTCAGCGTTACATAACTGATTGGCTGACTTAACTTGGCCTATATGCAATGAAGGACACAGAAACTGAATACAACGCTTCAAAATTGATTCAAGTCAAAATCTTAGACAGGAAAGACGCCAAAATTAACTGTTAAACCAGTAACAATAAACTCAATTTCCTTCACTCAGGTACAGTCCCCAAACAGATGTGTGTTTGTGGCGTCATGCAGGTGGGTACAGATCCTAAACTAACTAAAGTTGTACCTATTCCAATCACATTCTCTATAGACAGACACAACAAAATGCTCCCTGGTTTAGATTTCTAAATACTAACAATTATATGAAGCACAGGGAATTACAAGAGAATTATGAAGTTCATTTTATTTGGGAAAGACATCGATTCAATGAGAACTACTGCTTTGCAGCATAAAAGCACACCATGAAATTTAATTGCAATGCACAACACTATAAGCAAGTTTTCATTGCCTCAGCTGCACATCAGAAGGAAAAGGAACAAAAACAGATTAAATTTCCAATCTGAAAATAAAATAAATTTGCAATTAGTTTTTTTTTTTTTTCCTGTTCTAGTGAAAAGGCAGATCCCTGCAGTTTAAATAATTTGCAGATTTGTGGTCTCCAGCCACGAGAGGACAACACACTACCACTGACCCTAGCCACAGGGACTGCTACACAAGGCCAAGAGTGATCCATGAGCTTCATTAAGAGATTTAAACACAGTGCATATATATATTGCATATATATATATATATGTATGTATGTATATAAATATATATGCACACATACAATGTGAAATTAAAGCAGGCATTTTTATCCAGACTTCCCAGAGTACCCAGTGTTGAAAAATTGTCCTTTACTTTCTTACTTTGAGCTCATTTGCTCAGAAATATGTAACCAGGGAAGCAATTCTTGCTGCTAAGAGCTGGAACAGGAGTTAGACCTGGCTGTGCAGAGAGATGCTTGGAGGGCCTCCACATACACCCCTCTTGGTGGGTCTTTGCTGGAGCCAAAAGACAACATGCAAACAACGAGTCACCATGCCCTGTCCCCTGTTGATCTGTGCTTCCATTCCACCTCAAAAGTTAACAGGCCATAGGGTCTGACTCTGCTCCTCAAAGCATTTCGAGCGAGGGCTAAGCCACAGTACAGGGTTAAGGACACTGCCACAAAGGCACCTGACAGCTTCTGAAAATGGTGCACAGAGCACCAACTCATCAGCAAGAAAATACCTTATTAAGTAAATCAGTGCAATTTCTCTTACTGCTGTGGTCTTTTAAATGAAGTTTTAATGAACCCAGAGACAAAAAATTACCAACTAGTAACTGGCAAAGCTAAACTGTTCACTTTAAATAGGAAACTATCATTTTTTCTAGCACCATTATAGATATGTTACACATATGCAACATGTGAAAGATATGTTGCACATGAGTCATCTTTTCTGATGCAAGGTTTGCATAATGAGAAAGTTCTTTTGTCCAAATTCTTCATGTTAATCATGTCTCTAAGTGACTAACAATGGATTTAGTGGATACTCAAAACGGTTTGTTGAGTAAGAAAGTTGCTTCTAAACCTAGCAGATGTGGAAGCAACCTCCCTCCTCCCCAATTCTGCCAGTAGGACAACTGAAAGATTGCATTTAATTCAGAGGAATTTTAACAAAAAAGGTGAGCATCTTTTCTTTTTCCACATGGAAATTGTCTAGGTATTTCCATGGCACATGAAAGCAGTGAAACTTATCCACTTCATAGATCTAAAGCTCCTTCCTTGGGCAGTTTCATCTTTGTCCAGCACTCAGCTGGTATGCTTTGTCCACTAGGCCTAGCTAAGGAATTTGACACATTTCTGTTTGGTTTCTGAAATCAATTGTGTGAACACACCACCCATACTGACTTATGACCATGGACTCTCTCCCCACTCTGCTCAGGCAGCCACTACTTGAAACTTTGAATTCAGAACAAACTTTACGGCCAACAGTCAGGGAAAAAACCTCCAACCCAAGTGATTTAAAGCAATGAGTGTAACAATCATAGCAAAAAGTAATGACAATGTAACAGTTTGAAAGCCTTCAAAACCAGTGCTCAAAATTACTCACACTGGGAATACACGTTTTAACCTCCATTGAACTCCATAAAGATTAAAATTTCTACCAGCTCACATTTATGGATCCCAAAAAAACCTTGACTTTGCCCTGATCACAATGTGAACAACTGGAACTTTTGAGCCAAGTTTTTCTTCTTCAGAGACAGCTGGAAAGAGGAACTGAGGATCTGTCCTTTGTGTTTGGCTATGGATTGATTTTAAAGCTGCCACCTGGAATTTTCACCACTGGAGTTCTTAAGCTAAAAGTGTTCAGAAGAGATCTGACTCAGAAAGGGCGAGTCCAGCAGCACGGCTTTCCCCTGCACACTCTGAGATAGGGAAACAAGATGCAGATGTAGACACCAACCGCCCTGAACTCATTGTTCATGATCTTCACAATCTGAATTGTTCATACAACAAACAATACATTCTGGGGTTGGCACATCATGACAGGAGGTGAAGTAAAATATGACTGCTACAGACAGTGGCTGAAGATCTCAGAAGAAAACGAGGAAAATATTCTTGTGATGACTTCAGAATCATGGGAAATAGGCAGGATGCAGCAATGGCTTTCATGTGCCATTAAAGTATGATTAAAATGTCCTTAGGCACATAACTCAAGAGTCAGCACAGACCAATATAATGTAGAAAAGAGAGATAAGGAGCTTGTGAACTCCGGTTTACTGATAGGACATAAAAGATTAATGCAAGCAGCAGTAGAGAAGGAAAACAATAAAACCATAAATTATAGGAAATAATCCTTACACTAACCCACTCTGCCTGCTTTTGGGGTATGAACTGACAGCTGAGTGTGTGATAACATTCACATGATGATTCCTCATACCCTTCATGAGTTAACAGCAACCTACTGGGGTGTGTGGCAGCAACATGTAAGGACAGCTCTGTTGAAACAAACACCAGTTTGCATTTCATTTTAACTGTGGAGCACACCTTGATTCAGGTACTTCAAAAGCAGATTGACCAAGAAATCAGCCTGAAGAAAGCAAGGAGAGAGATTCAAAATATGTAATACTACCACAGAGACAGATTATGCATCCTGGAGACAGCCAGAACATGCAGACCTTCTTCGGATGAAGGCAACATTAAGGACGACAACTAAGGAAATGTCTCATCCAAAGACCAGAAATACATTAATAGAGATATACTGCATCCAGCTCTGGAGTCCTCAACACATGAAAGACATGGACCTGTAGAAATGGGTCCAGAGGAGGTCACAGATGGTAAGAGGGATTGGAACATTTCTAAGAAAACACACAGAGAGCTGGTGTTCTACAACCTGCAGAAGAGAAGGATCTGGTGAGGCAAGGAGAGTTGATTTAGGTTAGACATAAGGATAAAATTTGTTTATAATGAGGGAGGTAAAACTGGCACAGGTTTCCCAGAGAGATGGAGGATGTCCCATCCCTGGAAATATCAAGGTCAGACTGGATGGGGCTCAAAGGATTCTGATTGAGTTTAAGATGTCACTGTTCATTACAGGGGGTATGAATACATGGCCTTTAAAGGTCTCTTCCAGCCCAAACCATCCTGTGATTCTATGAATCTAGACTGGGTAGAAACATGTTTTTGTCAACTTTTAGCTGGATAATGGCAGTTTATCTACTGACCATGAAGCCTTCAGGCCCTGCCAATCCCCAGCTTGTGCAGCCCATCATCTCAGCCACACAAACCCCTGCAAGCACCCAAGCCATCACATTTCACCCTGAACTAAGAGCCCCGTGGTGTCCCACCTTGCAGTCCAGGTGCAAGATACTTGACTAGTAACAGCTAAATTGTTTTGCTAATACCCTGTTTTGATATTGAATGCAGATTCACACAGGACACGCCAGAAAAGCTGCAGCTAAGCTGGGCAGACCCCAGAGTTTTGGATATGGAAGGTGACTCCCACAGGCCTGCAAGCTGTCTGCTGTGCTGGAACTCGGCTGGTGACAAACACCAGTGAACTGGCTGACTATGGAAATCCTGCTCCAGCGACAGCTCCCTGTGCGGCTGTGCCTGTGCCAACACCCGCTCTTTATTCAATTCCCTCCATTAGCTTTTTTTGGCTGCTGACCAAATCTCCACACACCACAGGCCACAGCCAGGAATCTGCAAGGGTGGCCAGGGAACAGGAGGGAGGCTGATGACATAGCCACACCACTGCCAGCCCAAGAGAAAGGAAACCAGCACTGCCCTGAGCTGGGCTGGCTCCTCATTGCTGTGGGAGCACTTTGCAGCCACCCCAGCCTGTGAGAACAACGTGTCCCCCGAGGGATGTAAGTGACATCCGTAGGTGCCGTGTGGTTTGCGGGCTGTGGCTGCAGGCAGGCACGGAAATGGGCTCGGTTTCCAGCTCGTGCAGCTGCACGTGTGGGTGAGCATCCTCTGGCTTAGGGGAGCCACCAGCACAAAGCTGTTCGTCCAGCAGTTCGTACAGCACATTGATGGGTTTGCTTCAGCACCACAAACTGAGCACTACTGCAAATGACTCCCATAAAATGAGATACATTGCTGTAATAAAGGAAACAATATTTACCAAGATACTTAGAACTCTTATTTTCAATGTATATCTTCAAAGCAATTAACTAATATTAGAGCATTCATTTTCCTCAGGCCTCCATGACTCCGGTGGGTATGGTTAGACCTCTCAGTTTACACAATTAAGGTGTACTACTTCCAATCTGCTGCCTTGAACAGGAGCACATGTATCAGTACCTGCAACAAAATCAGAGCTCAGAGGACTTAATGCACAAGCCCAACCCTGCCTGGCCTCCAAAAATACCAATGCACACTCCTGTTTATCCATGTGTAAAACTAGTGATGCCACAGAAACTTGTTTCAGTGACACTTAGAAAGCACCTTGAGAAGCACTATGTCACATAAGCAGCTCCCTCAGTAGGTTTTATCAAGAAACCAATTCTCAAAAGAAAACTCTGAAAATGGAAGCTTCATGGTGGCTCATTTAAACATGAGCAGATGACTTGGCCTCAGTAGCAGGAGGGCACAGGCTCTGCTCCTTGGGAGCATTTCAAAGCTTGGCTATCCAGAGGTGAAAATGAAGTGATTTTAAAATAAAATGCTCCCCTCACCCAGCACTGTGACTTTAATAAATCCAGATGTATAATATTTCAATTCTTAAAACTGCACCCTGTAAAAAAAAAAAAATTCAAAAGAAAACTGCAAGGACAAAAGTACACTTTATATTCATTAAAGAGCTCACCAAACTGTACAGCCTACCCGGGAGAGTGAAAGGTGGGAAAACACCAAAACCAAAGTACAGACATTTCAAATCATACAAAACAAATATTCAAGGGCAGTGAAATGTTACGAAGTAGCTTAGTTTAACTGTTTAACAGTCTCAAAGATACTTTAAAACATTTCATTACTGGGAAAACCAAATGTTAAAAAGCCCCAAAATTGGCCTAAAAATAAAGAATTTTTTTATGAGTAAAACTGGAGTTCTTTCATTTGCGGCTTTATTTCCACAGCTTTCAGCACACGCTCTGCTCTGTCAAACTTATCTCTTCAAACAAGAAAAACAGAAAACACATTCTCTTGCATGTCAGAGCAAAAGTTCTCAAGAAAACCCAGGAATCCAAGAGCTGGAGCTTTAGGAAAACTATCAAACAGGCAGAGAACTTTACTGACCACATCAGACATGGTTCTTAACTGGATCCTCACTGGTATCCCAGCCATTCAGTCTGAGATTTTTAGTAGCACTTTTCAAAGATTTACAGGCAATAAATCTATCAAAGCCTTCTGCTTTTCTTTCATCTTTTTGGGGCGTGGGGGAGGGGAATATAAAGAAGAATGCCAAAGAAAAGCTTGTGTTGTCTGCTAGGGAAAGAGAAGAGTGAAAATAATTCATCACTACAGAAAGGAATCTGTACTGACAGAGTTTATAAAAATATGGAGTAATACACATATAATTCATGCAAAAGTCCCAAAACAAGAGATTATTTCTCGCAAGTTGTTTCATGATCTTACCGTTATTTCTTAAATCACTCCAACACTTTGAGCTTTAGTAATATGAAAACAGAAGAGAGCCCTGCAGCTTTGGGGATAGAGGCAGAACCCAGGGGCCAAATGCCAGAGCAGGGTCTCAACACCTCCCACTGCTGGAGCTGCTTGGCAGCACTGGAGAGCCCAAGTGCTTTGCAGAACCCGCCTATGTCGTGCTTTGAATATAAACATGCCACAAAGGACTTAATAGAAATTAGTAATAGTATAAACCATGGTAATTTTAAGCATAATACAATTTGAAAATTTTGGCTTGGATGTCACAGCAGTTCAGCTATTCCTATAAACATAAATGTATCACCTTTTCATTCTTAAGAGAAGTTTAATAAAAACCCCAAGAGACAGTAATAAATGACTTTAACACAACCATGGATTCAGCAGAATATTCTACACCAGATGAAGCCTGCAGGAAACATCTTTCAGACGAGGCAAAACAAATACTGATTTTATCATCAGCACAATAAAGATTAGGGATGGTGGGACATTTTTATTCATCAACTCACCTGCTTTTTGGCCTTTTAAAATCCTATCATAAAAGTAATATACCAGTTCAAGTTCTCCATCACTACAGTGATAAATGAGAAGCAATAGCAACAGAGTCACTGAGATGACCACTGAGCAAAACAACTGTGAAAATCTGATCCCCTCTTTCTTTTTTGGGTATAACTAGATCTCATCAGCAGCTTGCTAATCACTTCCTTCCAAAATCCCAATGGGAAGCAGTGGATGCCAGGAGAGCCATCCAGAAGGTGTGCAACCCATCCAAACAAGAGGCAGAACACACCTCTGCAATGCCTTTGTTTAACCATCTCAGCTGAAAACACACGCAAAATACAAGTATTTACAAGCAATTTAACCTAAAATTCATCTGGGGTTTGTCAGTCTTTGCTGGAAACAACATTTGGCAGCCATACCCAGCCTCAGTGATGGGTACTCACAAAAGGCTGGCAAGATTTAACGTAGTTTGCTGGTAATATTTTTTAAAAATGTTTTTGTCTGTCATTTTATGTAAACTTTGCATCAAGTCCTGTAAACTTTCATTTAGTGAACTCAAAGAACTGATTTTAAGAAAAAACATGAAAGAAAAATATCCATGAAAATCTGAAAGAGGAAGGGAGTGAACAGTTTGACCTGAAAGCTCATGTGTTGACCAGATTTGCACTGTAAGGCTAATCACTGAGGAAAGCACCGAATGGCAAAATTCACTCATCATAAACTTCAGAGATTTCAAGAAATCACTTGACAGACTCCATCACTATTCACTCTGGAACATCTTGAAGTGTTAGGCTTGCCAACAAAAATAATTACATCATCAAGCCTTTATACCAAGCTGCAGCTTGAAAACTTGGAGATTTAAGTACAGGATTCAACACAAAGGCTGGTGTCAGATCAGCAAGAAATCACACACTTCTATAGCTGGGCACTGCAACTGACTGTATTAGGAAAACAAGCATAAGTGTAACAATATAAGGTTTAACAACAGTCCTCTTTAAAATCCAGCCATTGCAGCTGTCCTCCAGTCCTCCAAGTGTACCCTAGCGTACACGCAATGCTGATAAAGGCCAACAGCTGGCTCCAGCACTGGAGGATGGTGAAGTCAGCAGGCTGCTGCAGAGGGAAAAGTGTAATTAAAACACCACTTCCACCTTAGAAGTCATCCAGTTTATACAGTAACTGTGTGTGATTCACAGTCAACTGGGATAATTTCATCAACTGCTTAGCATCTTAAATGGGATTCACTAATTAGAAAAAAAAATTATCTACACCTCAAACTTTTGAAGACTCCAAGTCTTCAATTCAAAATGTTATTCCTGCTTTGATATACAGACAAGGAAGCTGTAAATCCGTGAATGGTACAGACAGATCAACGCTGTTAGAAGCAAATGTATGAGAAAAACCTGAGTATAGCATAAAATGAATTGATAAGGAGGTACAAGGAGTTACTCCAAAGGCTGTCTCTGATCTGTAGGGTTACAGGAAAGAGGGTGGAAACATTTGGCAAGTGCAGTGGGGATTAAGCAGAAGGAGGCAGGGGGGACTTGGATAAAGTGGAAATTACACTGGAAGTTCTGCAAACACAGGTGGCTTTTTGGGGTAATTCCTTCTAATCTTCAGCTACACAAGCAGATAAAAAGCTGCATCATTAGATCCTGGCCACAGTAATACAGAAATACCAAAGGCTGCAATTTTACTCATGTAATGTAATCCACCCTTGGGGCTTTATGCTGGTCAGGCTTTGCCAGCTGATAGCCACACCAGCAGGACTTGGCAACAGCAGCACAGATCCAGCCTGCCCTGTGCCCATGCCCAGCAACCACGGGCAGCCACTGCGTCGTCACACGTGTGAAAATACAACCCTTGGAAACAATACTCATCAAAAACTGCCCACAACCAAGTATGTGGGGGAATGCCAATAAATCTGTCCTCCCATGTAACTGATCTTCACCCAAAGAGAAGGGTTTTATAGAGCTGCAGAAGAGATGAGGCACTTACCAACCACAAATGAGATGTGATGTGAAGGGATTCCTTCTTCTCTGTTCTTACAACTTTCGTGTTTCTCTAAATACTTTGTGCACACATACTATCTGTCTTTGTTGTAAGGTTGTAAAATATAAAGGTTTATTTTAAAAAAAGACTGATTTTTTACAGCAATATACATCCCCCTAAATGGCAAAAGAAATCTGTATCTTATAATATACTGCATCTACTAACAATCCACTAGTGTTTAAGTGACCAGTGTGAGCATGACTTGGACTAAAATTAAACTTCACAGCCCAATATTACATGGCTGACAAAAATTGCACATGTTTTAAGATATGCACTAAATACAAATCAAAGAATCCTAAAAACTTGGAAAAAAGCCACACACACGCAGGAAAATGATTGTACTCATCAATATATAGGTAACAAAATAAAGAAACAAATCAATACTTCTTGGCTGATAATTCACAAAAGTTACAGGAAATTCCACACACAGCTCAATCAGAAACCATAACATAGAAATAAGTTAGTTACTGTATGTCCAAACCACACCAAAGGAAATTTAAAGTCTCAAAGTCATTTATTTCAGAACTAAGAGCTGCCAGATTAAATTTACTACTGCAATCATAATTTTTTTCTCTTGTGCATGCACCCTGCCACACATGGTTTTATTCCACTGCCAGGTTTTGGTTTTGTTGTTTTTGGGGCTTTTCCACAAAACTGAGAGAGACCTGCAAAAACTACTGTAAAGTTAGAAGAAAAGCAGAAATAACAGGAGATCACAGTGATAAGGCCCTCATTCTAGAGAAAAACAAAAACAAAGAAAGAAAAAGTAACCAAAACACCTGCTGTGTTTCTTTGTCCTCCTGTCACCGAGATAGATGGCTTCACATCGATGTGTTTGCAATGTACACTTAGCCACCCTTTCTCTGGCTGAACAGCTACAATGGTACCTTCTCCTGGGACAAAAAATTAAAAGGCCATAACAGATTTTCCATCTGTAACAGGTAATATTCCAGGCAATCTGGAAACACAGGACAAATCTGCTTTTGTGAAATACTGCTTTGCAATGCCAGAGTTTTTGTTCACCTTATTTTTTTTCCTGTTCAGCTGTAGACAGTCAAACACACAGTAAAACCCAAAAAAGGAAGCATCTGAAACCACAGCTCACACTTTATTTGCTCAGCTTTAAAACTATATCCCCTCATTAGAGAACCATCTCATTAAACAGCCCATCTGGGTCATTGTGCAGGTTCTCTGCTCTAACAGGCAGCACAAAACCCCAGAGAATTCAGGGACTGCTGATGTCCAAGAGCTTTTTCTTTGCTGCACTGAGCAAAGATTTGTCTGCTGTCTCTAAGGACTCTGACACCAAGAGGTTGGGAGCCTTCAGTTTGTTCTCTCCATCATTAAATTGCCAAGGGGAAGCTCTATCTTTCACCATCAGCATCATTAGCACTTCCTGGTGACTATGAATTCAGTTCCTTGAATCATCTCTCACAGCTCTACTGCTAAAATCCTCCGAAGAAGCTTGCTGACTCCTTCTAATTCACGGGAAAAATTTTTGTATTAATAAGTTATTTAAGAGGACCTTTACATAGCACAGAGAACACATGTTTCAAGGGTGAGGTTCACCAACAGAACAGGATGATGAGCATTACAGCAGTGCAGCCATCGTTTTTTTAACACCTGAAGGACCACTGTGTGTCCACACATCCCAAATCTCATGTTTATTTGAGGTCAGCAGCAGGGGTGACTGAATCTACACTGACATTTGTGTTCTCAATGGTAATTCTTTGGTCATTTAATGACCCTCTCTGACCTTCCCACATGATCACTCACATGAACTTCACTTTGCTAGGACAGCTACTGAATAAATCGAGAAAATCTGAGAAGGTGCAAGACAAGAAAACAACATGTCCTAATGGCATTTCTCTCCCTGAGTGCCACTAACACAGAAAAACAGGACGCTACTTGTACTTCCAAAGGTAACAGACATTAAAGTGCCCTTCTGATCACCTTCCACATATTTCCATGTGAACACCCAAGCTCAGGAAATCTCAGCTAATATTGACAACAGACCAAGTGAACATTTAGGGCATCATAACCTTCAGAAGGTATATGCTTCCAGACCAAAAGGGGGTTTCAAGACTGCTTACACCACAACAGACCTTTATGGATGTATTTAGAGCATGCACATAGTAAACAAACAGCCCCAAGTGTCAGACAAATGTTGATATAAGTTCTGAAATAAAAAGGAGATCCTGGAATTCACAGTTTCCCCATGAAACAGCAGCTGGATGCTGCCACAATGCTGGCACACGTGCTTCAGGACATCAAAAAAACCAAACCTGATACCAAAAGCTTTGAAAGCAGGAACAAAACAACACCTTGCTTAAGTAGACAAGGAAGCAACTTAAACACTCCAGCCTGAGATTCAAAACATCTTAATAAAGCAGCATGCATACATGTAAAAGCAAGATGTTGTAACCTTAGAAAACACCCCTTTCAAAAGTCTTTATTTTGTTTTCTAGAACATGTACTTTGACCCTCATGTCTTGTGCTACCCTACTTTGTTTCGCTGTTTTCTGTTTCATTCAGAGAGGAATATGAGTGGCTCAGACTTGGAGAGAACTACCCACACCAATGGTCTTTTTGCACCTCAACAGTGCACAAGAGTGAATATCCCTCCCTCCCTCCCTCCCCTCCTCCATCCCCATGTCCTCTCCTGGCTCCAGATGTGTCCTCAGTAATCCAGCCAGCATTTCTCCATCTGCTCATGGTGGCTCCTGGATGGGGATGGAGACAGTCTCCCATCCACACAAACAGCCAGGCTGTGGAACCATCATGGGCTGGAGAGCGGGCAGGCCAGCCGGGCCATCGACAGCTCTGCAGGGGGCTGGCATTTTTGGGAAGGTGCTGTGAAAGTACCAGGACAGCTGGCACAGGGAAGGGACTTCTGCCCGTGGCTTGAACCTCTTAGCAGATAGCCACCATGTCAGCTGTGACCACCTGCATTTAGGGGTCCAAGGTCATCTTCTCCTGATTGGACCTGGCACGACCCCAGGGGAACAGCTGGCCCATGGTACCTGTGCTTCATGAGCTGTCCTGAAGTGAGAAATGTTACAAGTCAGCCCAAATCCTCCAAGTTGAGAGGTGTTTTTCTCAGCCCACAGAACACTGAGGAGGCCATTCATTAGCTGCAGCCTTCACCCATTAGCTTTGTAATCTCCAAAGGCAAAATACTGCTGAGCACTCACATTAGCAGGAAGTCTTAATGAGAGTAAACGCTGCAAGCATGCCTCAAGAAAACCAATTTCCTAGCTTAATTTGGACAAGGTGAACCTGACAAGAAGATATTGCAGTTATACTTAGTCTGTTGTGCATACAAGCTTAGGGCAGGTGGAGGCTGCTGGCTTCAAACCTGGGGCTGCTACTCTTACAAGGAGTCTACTCCAGTAGACATCACTCATTTTCCAGCAGATTCAGTTTACTTATCCCTTAGAAGAAGGTCAGGGAAAGGGAAGATATACTACAAAGCACAATCCCACACCTGACACGATCCTAGAGTAGGGATGCATCTTCCTAGCACACAGCTTACAGAAATGGGCTTTTCCTAACACTTACAAAATTTTAATCAACTAGAGAACAGTTTTACATTTCAACCTCTCTTTTTTCCTCTTGTACACCCAAACCAAAATAATTAATCTGACAACAGACATAATTTGCCTTTACGTCTGCAGTTAGGCATGAGGCTTCTACTGGCACAGGTATCTGGTACCTCAGCTGAAGGCAACACAAAGTTTAAGGATCTGGTAAGTTTAGAAGAAAAATGCAGCTGATGCAAGACTAAGAAATAGTGTTGCAGGCTTTTAAGGAATATGGCCCTGAATTCCTAAACACTACCTGTCACACACATTTCCATCTTCCTTTCTTTTTTCTTCATGTACAGAAAAGTAACTTGAATCATCAGGAAACCTGTTTTCCATGCAGACACAAGGCAGGTTCACATATTCAACGCAGAATGGCTTTCAGAGTATCCTGCCTATCAACAGACATGGACTCTATTCTCAACTTGAATAAACCCTAAACTTCCAAAATCAACCTCACGAGGAGCACAGAGTCTTCCACCCTGAAAACACATGCATATGTATATCTTTGCTTAATTGAACTGTTATTCATACATATAGATGTTTGCAGAGCTGAGGCCTCTACCTCTTTGTACTCAAGTTGCTTGACAAGTAAAATGTAAATGAGGTGATGTGCTGAAAATGCAAATAATGTATTATTAATAAAAAGTTACCATTCAGCACAGGATATAAAGAGAGAATACTGATGCCTATACTGAAAGAAAGGAGTTTGAAAATTAGAGAATTTTTAAAATCTTTTATATTTTCTATTTATTTCCGCCTCTTAAACATTTTTCTCTTTGTTATCCCTCAAAATGGAGCACCTTGCCTTGTTTGCCAACTTCAGACTGCAGACAGATGCTGAGACACTATTCTGCCTATCAAGATGTGCTTTTCTCTACATGATATTAAAAAATTCCCACAGAAGGCACTGAAATGGGGCGATAGCAAAGAGGTGAGAGAGACAGGAGAGATTGCTGTGCTCAAAAGCTCTGTTGTGTTCAGCCACATATTTTTCTCATTTGTTTAGTCTGAAATTCCTCCTTCAGCAACTCTGGAATTGTTACTTTTTCAGAAGGCATCGAGAACATCTGGACTCCATATGGCTCACACCTACTCTTTGCCAAATGAAGCTATATTCTGTTTTCTAAACCCTTTATTTCTCCCAGCACTGCCACCAATGGGGTTTTAAGGATTTCCACAACGGACAACAACATAACCTCAGAATCATTCAGCTTGTTGACACAAATTCCACAGTACTGCATTAACTGTGTCTGGGTTTGCCAGCATGTTCTGCCTTATCATCTTCACCTTTTTCAAGATTATGATAGTACAAACGAACACATACCGAGAAGGCAGTTCAGCAGTTATGCCACCTGCACTCAAAAAAGCCACCTCACAAAGATAAAGGAGGAAGACAGCTCATCCTGATGGCCCTTGCAGAAAACGTTGCACTTCTACATAAATATTTTCTTTGGTCTTTTCTCTTCCAGCTCTTCATGAAGCTACCTTGAGTTTTCTTTCAAGCGGTTAATGATTTTCTGAAGCTCAAATCCTGGGGAGCATGTAAAAGTATTTCCATTTCATTGGCTAAAAAAACCAAGAAATATAGCTCTTTTTGGTCCCCTCCTGCTAGACATTTCTGCATTGCAGCCCCTTACAGGCCTTTCTCAATATCCACTGCTGCTGGGACTGCAGCTGCTGCAGCTGGGGCTGAACTCAGGTTTCTGCCAGTCAAACCTACTGACCCAGTGGTTTGTACCACCTTAAACCTTGACACAGGGTTGTTTTGCTGTTCCTTGCTCTTCAGGGAGGGTTGCAGAGACACAGAAGCACCCCACTGATTATTTGGATGCTGTTCCAAATCCAACAGGATTTGAAATACTGTTTCCATTCTAGAATAATTGGATATCTGTATCTTTTTCCTGCTCTACACCAAGTTGATTTGGAGGTGTTAATCTTAGCAAAAATAATTGGCAATCTGTATTTTTTCCTGCTGTCCTCAGGTTTGATTTAGAGGTGTTAATCTCAGCAAGGAATCAACTCAGGTTCTTTATACTGAAGGAAATACCAAGCCCTAGATCCCAAAAACTACTACAACGCACCTGTCAGTGTTAGAGATGTCATGCTTTTCCCTGAACTATTACATTTTGCTTTGTCATTAATAAATGTCACCTCAGTAGTCAGGCATTAGCCTGAAATGGGAAAGTCTGGGGTCCACTTCTACCAACTCCTCAAGGGGCCTGACACAAAGCAGCTGTGACAATATCCAACCTCCAGTCTTCTCTCACCCCACATGTGCCCACAAGATACTGGGCTTGCAAAGAAGGGAGATCGTCTTTCTGAATGCAAGAAATGTTCCTACCATAATGCAACCAGCAGCAGCAGAACTTTCTAGATAATAAAATAAAATCAGTGATAGCCACACTACCCCCAAGGCCCAGTTGTACACAGACTATTTTCAGTGTTATTGGTGAGACACTGGAAAGGTTGCGAAAAGGAAATGTGGATGCCCCATCCCTGAACGTTTTCAAGGCCAGGCTGGATGGGGCTCTGGGCAACCTGGTCTAGTGGAAGGTGTCCCTGCCCTGGCAGGTGTGTCAGAACTAGATGATCTTCAAGGTCCCTTCCAATCCAAATCATTCTGTGACTCCCCAGTTACGGGTCAAAACCCCAGCTACTTAACCCAGCATCACAAACACGTACAGTTCAAGTAAAACCCACTCATGCTCTGGGTGTGAATTTGCTAAGGCAAGTGTTAATCCTCACAAATATCGCTCTGTCACTGAAGACATATTTAAATTCTGCAGTAATTTTGGCATGAATTTACTGATGTACAGAAGACTGCACCTTCCTTTTCTTCCGGGCCAAGTATTTTCAGTGCTATTAACCTCCTTGCTTTTTAAGATAACAGTGCTTCAAGAGGTGTTTGCAGACAAGACTATACATTTATAGTAAGTTGTCTACACAGAGGTGTGTTTGTTCCATGCACGGCACAAGTGCTCGCATCTCCCCGGGCATTGGGTAGCCCTTCACATGGTCATGGCAATGGCAGTGCAGCCTTCACAATGTCACAGAGAGGTCACCCTGGAGGTGAACCAGGAGGGTAATTCATGCTGTCACTGTCACATCAACTTTCCTACATGTGACGAGAGCAAAAGCTGGGACGGTTTCAGCAGCTTTTTTCTTCCCAGTTCTGTCACACACCAAACATGGGACTCATGCTGCATGGCCAGGTGCACAGGCAAGTGGGGCTGTGCTCCCCCCTCCACTGCAGATGATTCCTCTTGCTCTGGTACCACCCAGTCAGCAGCACAACAGGCTCCCGCAGGGCTGCCCACAGCATTAAACTTCTACAGAATGGAGCCCTTGCTCCAAATGTCTGCTGACTCTTTGTCATGTATACTGCTTGCCAGGTGCTGCACAAGAAACTTCTTTCCTCCACCACTTTCAGCACCCACAATCTCCTCACCTGTGCTCCTGGAGCTCTGACTCAGTAGGTGCTGAGTAATCAGGCTGTCATCCAGGGAGACACTTAAGGTGCTCCTTGAAGCGCCCGCTGCTGTCCGTACCATGTGAGTTTGAAGTCTTTGCCAGGTCAAGGCTGCAGCCCTGACACCCGGTGCACCTCTTTATGACCAGCCACATGCACACAGGATTTGTGCATTTCTCTCTCACTCACAGGCACACACTTGTCCCCATCCCTCCAAAGCACAAAGCAAAACACAGAGCTGTCCGTACACAAACATCCCCGAGAGGAGGAACCACATATGGCAGATGCTACTGCATTGCTTAATGCATCATTTAAAGCCTTTTGGGGACTGGACCGCTGTGATGAGTAATTTGGCCAGAATATTGTCCAGAGACCATACTGTATGCATTAGGGCCCTCTGAAGGTGACTAGCTGGGTTAAAAGCAAGAAAACTCTGCAAAAACCAGAGCTTACTGTCAGCATTTTCATTAGCAATGAAAACGAGAGCAGAAATAGGGTGTGTAATGCAAAACATTTCGTTCTTTCTTTCACTGTTGAGCCTCCCTGTGTATAGCCTGTGTACAAAACACACTGCAGATCTGCTGGAAAGCAGAGGCTGGCAGAACGCTGCCTGTTAGCATCCACACTCAACCCCAGCTTCAACTGCTCTGCCACTTGAACTGGGTACAAATTCAAACCCAAGGAGATGAGCAATCACAAACCACATCTCCACCACAAGCACCTTTTCCTGCCCCACAGCAATGCAAACGCCACATCTGTAAATGAGATGAGACAATCTTAACTTGTCTTGACTAAAAGGGGTCTCAGGTCAACAGAGATTGTGACTGCTCAAGTGCCACCTTGATTTACACAGCTGCAAACTCTGGCCACTTATGAACCCAGGCAGAAAAGCAAGTTCATGAATTATGAACAAATATAGTGTGCCAAAACACATCAATCATCATCAGTCATGGACAAGCAAAGCGTTATGTTGACATTTGTACAAAACTTTATACAAACAATCAATCGGAGTCCATGGATGACTGCAAAAGGAGATGTCTGGTTTATGTTACTTAATACAAGACTTCTCACTGAATGAAAAATGCTGAAAGACTTTAAAATAAAACTAATGGAGAGTCAGAGCTCTAGTCAAAAGTCAGATAAATGGTTTCTGACCACTAGAGAAAATATATTGATTCACCAGCTAATTCTTTTCTTCAAAGCCTGCACTGTCCTCCCAAGGAAATACAAAGAAAAATCTGTAAACATAAATGTAGATAACAAATGTTATAAATTGATACAACAAGGCTGTACAAATTACACAAGTAGCCAGAAGTTGCAAGCTGTCATATCTAAAAGTAGCAGGAGTAACAATATTTAATGAGCTTAATGAGTTTTGATGAAAAACTTGCTTATTGGCATGTCTTCTTTAAATTACTATTGTCAGCTACTTGGCACTATTTAGCCCCATTTCAGGACTACTGAGAGTTGCATTAAGACAGCTTGCAAAATGATCTAGCCTCATGTGTTTTGCACTACAAACTGCAGAGCTTCCAGCACTTCTCAGGCAGGAACAAGCACTTCCTGAAAGCGTGTTTTGGGCAGAGTACACTAAAAGAAGAGGAAACTTCTGTGGTTTTCTTTCTCAACTGACACACAAAAAGGACTTCCTTGTGTTAGAGATGAAAAGGCAAGACACACGATCCAGACAGCTTAGCAGCCCTTGCTGTAAAGGTGAATGTGGCCCTTGTTCTAAAGGCTGCACTGTTACCGGTCACAGTTTTTCTTGAAGGCTTTTTAGAAGCAGCTGCCATTTATTCGTTGCAGTAGTTTTACGAAGCACCTTAGATCTGTCACCACAGCACGGGCCAATGCAAAAACAAATGCACACCAGTTCTGCACCTGGCGAGGTGCATGGTTCCCACCAGCCAGCAGAGCATCCCCAAACCACCCTGACCCTCAGCAGGGTCCTGTGCTGCTGTCAGAAACGCCTGACTGCGCAGATGTAAAGCCCTGTGAGCACACAGATGAGATAAAAGAGCATCTGCAATATTTGCTCTTTGGCCAGCAGTGCTCTTCCCTTCCACTACATACATATAAAATTGGGCACTGATTCAGCCAAGCACAGAAGCATGCACTTACATTTCAGATAGTAAACACTGATATTAGCCACAGCACAAGAATTGTTGTTATTGTCAAGGGGAGGCACAGGATTAAATATAAGTGCTTTACTGGATTGATGTTTTGATCTCTTTATACTTGTATCTAATCCCATGTCTGAGCCAGACCATAAGACCCTAAACATGGAGGGAAAAAACACCCTTTTGTGACCTGAAGCTATAACACACAGAAGAACAGGCATGTGAGAGAAGGGTTAACTATTTATGTGCCACTGGGTACAACTTCAAGTTTCACTTCACACTTGTGTGAGGTTAAGAGCAACTCCAAAATAAATAAAAACTAAACTGTCAGATATTCTCCCTCTCCCTGGGAAAAACTAAAAAGGTGGAGTGGGGGGAAGGCAAGGGATCTGCATGTGCTGGCCAGAGCTGAACAACTGGCTGGTGTTTCTGAGGAAGGGACAAGGCTCTGGGAACCTCACAGTTTCCCAGTTCCACTTTGTGGCAGCTGTGGGACCAGTCAGGCCCCACTCACCTATCTCCTGCCCTGGCTCAAGGCTCTGCCAGGATTCTCCTCTTGGGGGCCGCACAGCAAATGCAAGATGCCAACAGCATCTCCCAGACATTTCTTTTCCCTGGGATGTGAGACCTGACCATGTCAATGCCTGTGAAAACAGCAACTGCCCTTTGTCACAATGCCAACTGCCAAACAAAAAGCTCTGGGTCAAGATCTTTCATTTGGTTTAGCAATTAAACCACCAATATCCGTGGCTGCTGCAAGAAGGAGGGGTAAAGAAGCAAGTTCTGTGGGACACTGAGAGCAGCCCTTCACTACACACAGCTCATGACAGCAAGTAATTAGTGCATTTCAAGGTCGATACACTGCCATTGATTTTCCTCTCACTTATCAAAGTAAACTGGGAATAATTCCATCACAGTTGATGTAAACATTAGTATAAAACTGGTTTAAGTCAAAAAAGCACTGGGTTAAATGAGTTACTATACTGAAAAGTTGATTTCAAAAGAACAATCCTTACTTCCTTGTAACTATGTCTACCATCAATAAAATTTCCATTATTATCTTTGCTCATTCTAATGCCATTGCTCAGATTCAGACTGTAATAGAAAGCACTCTCAAGTCAAAATTCAAGGGCCTATAAAGATCCACAAGCTTCCTTCTCATGTGCCACAAGTTCTACTTCTGCAGAACACCCAGGCTAAAGGCACACACTGAGTAATCTTCATACATGAACACAATCATCCTCTCCAATTTTGTACTTCTTCCTCAACAGAAATGGAAGTGCTTTTCCTATTTTCTCTAAGGACAGCTTTTTTCTGATTAAGGCACAGCCTCACCAACACCGACATCCCATAAAACAAGCGTGTATGTTCCCTACTAACTATAAGTACAGGTCCTATGCCACACCGCAAAAAAAACTGGTGGCTTAAATTTTTTTTAATAAAAGGAAAGTCCCCAACCAGGATCCAGTGCTTGCCTTTTGCTGTGTGCTCATGAAGGATGATGCCCCACACCACATTCTGATAAGCTCAGAGATACCCTGGGGTCCTGAAGCAAGGAGTGTGAAAAAGGACTCCAACAGCAACTTGTCCTGCAGAACTGACAAAGCCTGGGTTTAACAGCCAGTCTCCTCCTCCAAAGCAGCAGAGGAATTTTCTAAACCACCCCAGAATAAAATAAGAAAAACTTCTTGATGTACTTTTAAAAGGAGATGGCAGATTTTCCTGACTGCTGCTGAGCAGAGCTGGGGCGTTGATGCCCAAAGCAAGGGGCTGTCTGCTCTGTGCAAACAACATCCTGCCTCTCACAGCCTGGATTTATCCTGCTGGAAATTTACACAGAAATGCTGCTGTCAAAAGTTTAAGCCCACAGTTACCATAAGAAAGATTTATTCTCCAGAGATTTCTAAAGCTAGTTGCTATTTTCTCCAAGCATACAGACAATAGATGATCACGACATTTCTTCTTGTTGTGATCACTTTATCATTGATGTTTAAGTAAACCTATCCAACGAGTCCTGAAGAAGACAGAACACAAAGATTGAGCTCTCTATTTGGGTCAAGTTTCTCTCAGTTTAAACTAAGTACGTAAAAGCATAACAATGCTATCAAACACAGATCCAAAGCTTAGCAAAACACGATTCTCACACCAATTATTATCTCTCAGTAAGCCAACATCTGTGAGATCACTCCTGGGCCTTTTAATTTAGCATGTCTTCTAATTAAAGGAAGATTAACTGTAATAATTGCTCCTCCTACCTCTGCCAGGCTCAAGCTTCTGTCTTCCTCCCAAGCTCTGAGGGAGGGGAGCAACCTGAAAACACATCCACCACAGACAGTCCCTCTGCCATCTGCAGGGTAGAGCCCAAGGCACCTGCTCCACCACAGCCATATTCTCCCTGGAGAGCATCTTCTTCTAAGGAAGAGACCCTCCATGGCAGCACACAGGCTGGATAAAACCATTTCCAGACACAGGCTTGAACCCTGCTGCTTCTCACAGAGCTGGTGATAGAAAACTCAATTCCTCCTTCCAAAGCTGTGATCAAGTACCTGAACTTCAATGGGACAAATCCTGGTGTTTGTGCTGAACATTGAACAGGCAGTCTTGGATCACCCCACAACCATCTACCCAAGCCCAACCCTACCCTTACCCAAAGGGACAGGCCATACAACTCTGCTCACCACCCATGGTGCTTTCCTGGGACCCCCTGGAGATTTCCACAGCACTCCATGATCCTGTAACTCAGTTTCCATGCAGATATTTTAGGCATGATCTTCCCATTAAAATGCTGGGGGGTTACACACCTGTGACCTGAATCGATCAGAAAAATCCACCTAAAACCCCTCCCTCATGCCTCCAAACCCAGACATGCTGGCAGATGGTCAGCAAACCACATGCACACGAAGACAGACCCACAGCTGCTCAAGGATAATAATGAGGCCTGCATACGCAAAAAATAGAGCTAGGAAAGGTACAGCTAGAGCTCCTTTATCTCGATGAGGGAAAGCACCTGGTGTTAAATGAGTTTCAGTTAAATAAGTAGTAACGAAAAGTCCAGCTAGCCCTTGACCCTGGCACAAATCCCACCCCTGCTAACTTCCCACAGTACTGGATTTTCTGTCACCTCCCCAGCACATCATCCCTTGAAGACTACGGTGAGGGGACAGCTGGAGCCAACAGAGAGCAGCCATGAGAGGGGCCTGACGAAATTTCCATTTGCGGAAACACCCTATAAAAGAGCAATCCCTTTGATACACACCTTGGGCCACACACACAAACTTTCCAGACCAGTCTCTCCCACAAAGTACAAATACTCAAGATTTATCTGCCTGCCAGTGTGATCTCTCATAGGTGGCGTGCACAGAGAGAAGTGCTACACCTGAGAGATGAGGGCTCACTGTCCATCTATCTGCCTGCAGCTCAGAGATGACAGACAGACAGGCAGCACAGGCACCCCCACATGCAACATCCTCAGTGCCCTCCTGCTTCTGATGGATGATCAGGCTTTCAACACACTGCCAAAGGGCCAGGAACACATTTGCTGGGCTCAGCCTGCACCCATGCAGCTTTTTGCAGCCCTCCATCCCGCTCTGCTCCAGTACAAGGTTGTTCCTTGGTTCTCTGGGAAAGTTACTTCCTCCCCAAGAAGCGCATAGAGCTGGGAAGAATCTGGCAAGGGGATGTTGGAAAATCTCCTAATTACAAACAAGGAGCTGGAGCCTGCATGCTGGGAGCAGCTAGGTGCCCAGACAGGCCTTAACTCTGAGGTGGTGTGAGTGCAGCAGCTCCAGCAGCTCACACCGTAGGATTTTAGCAGGCTCGCTCCACCCAAACCTGCTGCACTCTAACCCACAGGACACTGGGCCCAGCCTGTGGCTGTGCTTGGCCCCACCCCTGGCATCCCCTCACTGTGGGGGCACCAGGACTCCTTGTACCCAAGGTGTGAGCTGATCCTCAGCTACCTCCCTGTGAGCAGACGTTCCCCAGGCACAACCTAATTCCACCACTGCCAAACTCTGCAGAGCTTCTGATGCACAGTTTCCTGAGACAAGCAGTAATAAGCTACAATCAAAACATATTCAGAACTTTTTCCACATATGGCCTACTATGGAAACAGTGTCTAGACAGCCCAGGTAAAGTAGCTGTCCCAGAAGAAGGGATGTGAACAGATCACTTCTGTGGAGACCCTGAGGGGGGGGCATTCCCTGGTCTAGGGAAACACAAGAAGCTTCCCTCAAAAAGCTGTTAGACCCCATTGGCTCCTTCCCCTGCTCCTATGTCTGTTCCTATGTCCCTGAGCCACTCCTCCCTATTCCCTGATTGGCCCTTACCTTGGTACTCCCCAAATTCAAGAGACCAAATTCAAGAAACCAAGTTCACCCCCAGGCCCCTCGTAGACAGAAATTCAGACCCTCTATGTGTGGGTACGGGGACCTGAACATCTCACCACGCGGCTGAATAAAACATCTGTGGGTATTATGCAAAGGTCTCTTTTGCTTCTTTCCCCTGGACTCCACTAGCAGCTATTCAGCTTGCTACACACTTCACCCTATGTGTCAAGTTGGAGATCAGTACTGATCACTAATTCCACCAACAGCAATAGATTTCATTCCCATGCAAGTGCATCAAAATGAGAGATACATCCTTTCCCATCAAGAGAATTTGATATCAGACATTTTTTAATTTCTCCATAAAGACTCTTGCTCGCTCATTTAAAATCGAAGAGCCACTTCATCAAATACTGCTTCTCCTCTACAGACAGATTTTGCACAAAGCAGAGGGGGTTCATGTCAGATCTGCTGAAGACTTTGAGTGTGATACTGGCACTCTCACTGGTCATAGGTGTCCCATTTGCAACACCATGAAACAGCACCTCCTCCCCACCACCCACCACCCTCTTTCCCTTCCCATTTTATCTGTAGCTCAGATGCAGTGACTTCTGACTGTCACATACCTCCTGGGCCAGGCAAATGCTCAGTCACAGCAGCAAAGGTGGGCTGTGACTCACTCCTACCCTGTGTGGAACAAGACTTCATTCCTGCTCTTTTTCCTTCTCCACCCATCATTTCAAAAAGCCTCTCCATATAGTACAGGAGGCTCAGTACAGCCCTGCTGCTGGCAGGGCCAGTCCTGAAGCACAGATTACCTTGGCCCACAGATGATGCTCTGTGAAAACGGGTTCCTCCATGACACTTTAAAATCAGTCTTTCTGGGTGGTTCCCTGAAAGCTCAAGTATGAGCCTTTCTTATGTGGGAAAACGGGGCTGCCTCTATGCAGACAGCCCCTAAACTAGGGCATTTTAATGAAGGGCTCAAGCATGTTCCAGCTTGTACAGTAACAGCTTGTAAAATAATCCTGTATAACACCCGCTCGTGTACCCATCCCGGTGCAACAGTGGGACAGGGACAAGGAGGTTCTGCACCTTGTCCTGCAGCTCCCCACCAAGCTCTTCTCCTGCATCACCCTGACAAGATGGAGGGCTGTGAGGGGCAGAGCTCAGAGTGGGTCAGCCCGGTCCCCAAAGCTGTTTCATGACAGGGACTGTCCTGCGCTGCCACATCCCACCCAAGCAGAGGGAAGACCCTGGGAATCCACTCCTCTTCCACAGCTCTCCCGCACCTTCAGTCCTGCTTTGCACATGGTGATGGGCTGGGAGAGGGACATCCCCACAAAAGACTCCTGCACAAGCCACCTTGCTCCTGGCAGAAAGGGGAGGCAGTTGGGATGCTCCCAGGACCACCAGCAACACCACACCATTCCCGTGACCCGGGATACCGGGGTGCCTGACAGGCCCGTGTTTGTAACAATCATCTCAGCACCCCATCCTGCAGGGCCTAATGAACTTCTCCTCAAAAAAACCCCCAAAACATCCAGTCTAAAAAAAAGGTATTATCAAGGAATACGACTTCTTCTCTCTTGCTTTTTTTAATGAACAAACAAACCAACCCACCCCCAAAATATTGTGCAAGGTCAGGTTTAAGTACCACACTTAACATTTAAGAAATCTGAGACTGTTTAAAGGGAAGGTCTTACCCTACAGGCACAGAATTGGGAAGGGTGGGCAAGCCAGCTTCAATCTACACCCAAGTGTTGCCGCAAAGAGCATCACCTGTATCCAGGGCATCACCTGCACTAGTGCAGGCCAACACTGAGGTCAATACCCTACTTATTTTTTTGAACGAAAGCGAGAGCAGCAAGCGGAAAAAGAGAAAGGTTCATCTTACCTTGTGACTACTGGCACAGAGCTTGGGACCTTCATCACACACATGTTAAAGTCAGTGAATTCATATTTTCAGGACAATTTTCATCTTCTGACTCTGCTCAAAGCAGAGTGACTCCTCCTCTCTACCCCTTAGCAACTCCTATTCCCCAAGACCTAAATCAACCTGTCTGATTTTTCTTTTTCTTTGCTTTTTTTAACTTTTTCTTTTCCCTGGTCTTGGAAGTTTGAATGAAAAGACAAAAGGAGAGAGTTGACAGAAGGACTAAATATGGAAACATGCAACCTCGCTAATCAACATGAAGAGCTCTCAGACATGAAGAAGTTCTGACAAGGGACTTGTACAGACTCCAGTGTATTGCTTCAGACATCCTGTGTATTTGTGTGTCTGCCTGAGTGGTCTCAGGGGGCCCATGCTCCACATGAACACCGAGGTGCCATTCCTGGCCATGCCTCCCGCATTCCCTCATCTCCCACAGCTGGACTTTCCCCTGGTGCTGCAGCACCAGGACAAAATGTGGCAACTTCAATCACTGCCTATTTCTCCATATAGCCTTTTTTTTTTTCACTTGTTTGAACTTTCAGTCCAGGAGAAAAGCACAGATTATAAAGCTTTACAGTAGAAATCTATCCCTTAATTGTGGTAATCTCCCTCTGCTCTGCCTTACTTGCTCTTACCCATGGCCAGACCAAAACACAACCATATAAAGATCCAAAATCCTAAACCAGGACAAGGGCAAAGGCCACTACAATTGCTTTGGCGAAGCTGAGCTAAACACAACCTTTTATTCTGCATTACAGCATTGCTTTATCATACACCAGTGGCCAGAAATGATGCTGCTGCTTCCCTCAGAAACTTGTCCCTGACTGAAAATTCTGAAATTGCAAAATCCTTTCTGTTCTAAACTGCCTGAATATAGCCAAGTTTCACTGTGATGTTCAATCCATTAGCTGATTAAAAGCTATAGATCACACTGTCTTGGACACATTCAGGCCATTATGAATAAGACCTGTCAGAAAAGCTTCTGGCACAACTGGTATCTTTGAAATTGCTAGGGCTCCAGTTAATAAAACTTCACGTTCAATCCTTCTGCAATCCTGCAATACCAACAGGCAAAGAAATTTATGGTATTCTTTGAAATTACACATTTAGAAGTGAGTTACAGGTACAGAAACTTTAATTCCCAAACAACAACAAAAACAGCATCCCAAAAGAATACCCAAGCCATTCTTGCATGCCAGAGACAGTTTGCTTATGAGAACTGAAAAAAAAAATGGAAAAAAAATAATTCACTGATTAATTCCAGTGCCATCTTTTAGATTTGCTTCCAACAAAGGAAAACTTTGAAGTTTCTCCACAGTCAACTTTCTTCATATCCATCTATTTATCCCCATCACACCTAAAAAACATCAAACATCCCTCTAACCAATGCATCTATTATTGACTGCTCTTGAAAGCCACCAGCTTCCCAGAGATGGATTTTAAATTTTAAAAAAACCAAATCAGGATAAACAACAGAGTTTTTCAAGGTTTGCAATAAATGCTGCCTGCCAATAAGCAGCTTCTGGTTTTAAGTGTCACTATGTGTGTGGAGCTCCTTCCAACTTACCCCCACTCCATATACAAGGAAAGCCAGGCCCTGGAACTTCCATCACACTCCAAATTCAGCTGTAGCCCCCAGGATGGAGTGGGAACCTACACTTGTCTGGGAGGCCCCATCTCTCCTGTGTTAGCATCAAAATACCACTACCTGTAGCCAAATTAGGCAAGCAAATTCAGAGAATGCAAATGGGTTTTGAGCACCCCCAAGCTCACTGTGTTGTCACTTCTGATATCAGTTCTGTCTGTCTTGACAGGGAGACGAGAAAACCACTATGCCTCCTCTGGCCAGGTAAAATTCCCCTCATTTCTGCCAAGGCAGAACTCATTCCTTACAAAAGCACTCTATAAATGCACCTGGACATGCTGCTTTTTCAAGTGTCGAGGCAAGCCCCCTATTACAGCAGATTTACAAGGCATTCTAAAGGCTCAGCAAACCTTCTCACTTCTTTTAAAATTTGTACGATAAATAAGTCAAGATTTTTCACCTGCACATTTCAAGGACACTTAAGCACTTGCCTCTTAGCAAGCAGCAAACCTAAATCTTGTCCAGTTGCTGGCTGTACATTATTTACCTAAATATTTACCCTTATATGCTTCAGATGATCTTCAAAGAGACTGTACAGGTTCCCAGTGTGTTCAGCATTCATGGCCATGAAACAAATTGTTTATGCAAATATTTTTAGCTCAGTTTATATTTGCCAGGTAGCTGCTGTGTCCCAATCCCAAACTTACCAAGGCAAAGAAAAGACCCTGCAATTATTTATTACTCCTTCTTCACCTGCCATTCTGTATGAATGGTACCCTGTGAGTATTTGCAAGTGTTCTGTGACCTTGTGAATAATTTTATTGTAGAATGTAGAAAAGCAGCTTCTCAGAGTGACAGGGAGTCATTTATAACCTGCATAGTCTGGTAAATGATTTAAGTGCAACTCCACACACATATCAGTGTTCTTCACATGGTATTATTCTTGAATGTATGCTTATTGTGAAAACATCCTCCACTCAAAAGAGAAAAAATATAGGGAAAAAAATTGGCTACATTATGGCTATATTCACTTTAGAAAAAAATTCTTATCCCACAAAATACTCTGGGCTTTACTACCCCATTTAATGAATAGCTGACAACAAAGTTATCAGATGTTGCTTGTTTTGAACATCAAAGAATTTAAATAATAGTAGTCACCCCAACTGGCATATGACAATCAAAATATCTAAAACTGTTTCGTTTCTGATGAAACTGAGGATGAAGAGAAGTGCTTCTCGAGGAAAGGGGCTTAGAGCTACAGCATATGAACAGCATTTATTTACTTTAGAAAAGGGAAGGATTTTTGGAGCAATGAGAAGGGTGGTTTTAAACTCTTCATTTCCTAAAAACTTTCTAGCTGCACCACAGATTCACGGTTCAGTTGATGACAACGAGAACTTGCAGAGACCTCACTGGTAATACACTATGAATTGCCAAAGAGAGGTCAGAAATTACTGTGCAAATGGGCTGGGAAGCAAAGCAACCATTCAAGTAAATACTACAGGGAACAGGTCAGGAAACATCAGACTACCATAGACTTTGAAGGAGAATCCAGAGTTTACTGGACCATGTGATGTTTTATTGTTTAGACTTTTCCCCTCGACTTGCCCATGATTTTTATGCACGAATACCGTGATGCACTTGCTAATAAACTGCTGTCATCTGTAACTGGAAAGAAAACACAGCATTTATCTCAAAAGGAAACAAGTGATCAGAATATTCCTAGAAGCCTTGACCTTCAAAAGTAAGAGCTTGATTTCTTAGGGCAGCGAGACTGTGAAATAAGGACATGTGAAATTAATAGAATGGCAACTTGACTGATAGCACCAAGTCTATAAAAGACAGTTTTCAAGACTCAAGAGCTACTTCAGTCAACCAAACAGAACTCATACACATCTAAAAATCCAGTGTTGCCAAAAAAAAACCCCAAATCTGTGCCACCTGCACTTGGAACAAAAGATCAGCTAACTAAAGGAAACACTTTGATGAGGAGGAGAATAATCGAAGGTCTAGACCTGTGAGAGATGAGTGAAGTGATCAGATTTGCTCTGAGGTCAGCAAACACATCAAAGGTTGGCACAAATAGAAAAAAACCAATCTGTTCTCCACAATGACACTGTGCAGAACAGGAACTTATGGACTCAAACTGCAGCAAGGAAGATCTAATTTAGGCTTTAGGGAAGGCTTTTTTCCAATGGTAAAGATAACCCTGGGCAGGTTTGCTGAGAGAGCCTGGGGAATTTCCCATGTTAGACTTTAACAAACCGAACACGCAAATTCTGCCAAACATGACAAAGATAGTCTAGTGGGTATGAGGAGGTAGACTCCTGAAATAATTCCTCAAGCTGTTCTTATGAGTGTATGACAGATTCCTGGGCTGGGAAATGGTAAATGTCACTATCAAGAACAGAAAAGTTCCTCCTGTTATTGCTTAAGCTCAAAATGGCAAACTAATGGCTCTGTTATCACATAAATGGTTAACCCATAATATATATGCACTGCTTGTTTAGTGCTAAACACAGACACATCACTGGTGAAAGAATACAAACAAGGTTTTATCAAACACCCAGACAACAACTCAAAAATCCTCATGTGTCAGGACCCAAAGCACATCAACCAGGCTCCCACTCAGGGCAGTGACATCCCCGCTTTACACACAGAGGTGAGGCAGACAGAGCTTGGTTTTCCATCTCCAGTTGGGTCGTGGTGATGGGAGGTACAGACACCCCAGACAAAGTGCTCACCATTTTCCCATTCTCCCAGCACTATTTTAATTGCCATGAGATTTCCAGCTGATATAAACCCACTGACTTCTTAATGACTACCTGAGGTCACAGAGCATTTTACCTCAACTGAAGAATGGCAAGGACTCCAGAGGACTGAGAAGTAACTCATTGGGGGAAAGCGTGGATCTGAAATTATCTGACAGAGGTGGCTGCCAGGAGCTCAGCAGGCCCTGGAACTGCATTAGCTTCCAGATCCATATGTCTGTCTCTGTTTTTTCCACTAAAAATGGTTGTTTAGAAGACTAGAAAGCCATCATTGATGAATATGGAATCTGAGGATATTTCTTTTTGACCACGAGATAATATGAGCAATCTTCAGCTACCTGTGTCTGGCCTCTGTTTTGTATTAGAGGACATTAAAAAAAATAAAAATAATTTTGCATGTAGGTGTATTTACAAACATCAAGCAACATTTCACCCAAATATAATCCTAAAATCACAAGTACACTTCCAGGTGAAAGGAATGACAGCACAGTTACCTTTGCAGTAGCATCTGCTCCAAGCACTTGCTTGCACTCTTGTCCCCAGGGAACAAGACAATACTGCTTCAGTGCAAACGGAGGCTTGGGAAAAGAGATAACGTCCCAAACCATCATATCTCAGGCTCTCTGAAGAGCTGGCACAGATGTGATAAACAAACTACTGAAACTCCTTGACAGCGGTCAAAAAGAAATTTGTTCTTGGGGTCTCATTCCCAAGTTTATGAAATATGTTGGACTAAAAAAAGCAAAAATCTGTCCTTGCATACTAGCAACACCTAAAAAAAGCCCACCATCATGAGCAGCCAAGGACACTCACTGCCATATGTGGCTTCCTGCTTAATGAGGACTTTCCAGACGATCCAAGGTAGGAGCCTTGTCAGGAGAAGCTTTATGTACACTGTGCTGAAGAAACACAGAACCAGTGCATTAGGTTTGTCAAAGGGAAATGGGCTTGGCAGCATGCAATGCATGCCTTGTGCAACGATGCTCAGCTCAGGGCTTTTTCTGGGAAACATCACTTACACTGGGTACCACTTTCCTGCATCATGCTGAAGACAAATTTTGGCAGGATCCCAGTTCTTGGGGTCCTGCCACCCACCAACAAACTCTCATTCAGCCAATCCAGCCAAGTCCCTGCATGCAACCTGACCACCATCCTTCCAGGGAACCAGCTTTCAGGTTGGCACTTCACTCCTCAGCACCACCTTTCAGCAGTAGGCTCTCAAATGAGGACAGATTTCTGCCCTGTTTTTAATCCCTGAAGGCTTAGTTAGCCTCTGATGTCTTTATTTATAAGCATGCCCATTAGATCTTCAGATTAGCCATCTGAGGACATCTTCGATACATTTCAATTGCCAGATGGCTCAAAGAGCTGTTATTTTCCTATCTGTTTTAGCTGCTGGAGTTATTTGACAACATATTTATCTAAAACCTCCTCTGATCTAGTAAGATTTTACTATGTGCTGCATTTAGTATGATACAGACACAAAATAAGGATTTCTCTTAAATTTCTTCTTCTCACCCAAGGGATCACTCCTGCCCACATGGTAAAAGACATTTTCCTGTCAAACCACTGAATATGGATACACCAATACTATCCTCAGGGCAGGTCCCAAAGTTTCCAAGCTGCCTAAGAAGGAGCAGCTGCTCATTAGAATTTTTTTTTGCAGGAAAAATACTTTCTCAAGCTGAGAAATAGATTTAGTTTACCTCTTTGGGATCTCTCTGTGCCTGGTAAGTTGGAAGCTTTACAGGCACAACTAACACCAGGGAAACAACTTGGGACACAAAAGATTTTCTGTTTCTCTCCCCTTTTCCTTCCTTCCTCACCCCAATACACATCTTACAACCTCCTTGGAAGTAATGGGGTGGTAGATAATGAGGGAGGCATCCTGAATCTCAGAATTTAATATAATGCTCTGGAGACATAAACATCTTAGCAAAATGGCTCAGCTTAAGCATCATTAATTATTTAGAGAAGTGCCAAAAATATTCCAATTAGACTCAGTTCTATTATCCTCTTGGCCTTTGCTGAGGATTTTCCAGAGCTCTGTACTCCATGTACCTGAAATCTTAAAACTTTTCTACAGGAAAAGGAGTAACAAAAAACACCTATGTGCCTGTCTGAAGCTCTGGACCACCTACAGAGATGTGACACTTTGTGCCCTGTGGCTTTTCGCTTCCTCCCAGTTGCACGCATACACTGAATCCAAGAAATTTATGTACAAGTTTGTGTTTTCCATCTTTCTTGCTCATCTTCTTAAGGATGCTGCTGTTACATGTGCCGGTTTTAGATATCCACCCAACATGAAAAAGAGAAAATATGCTGACAGCTAATTTAATTAAAGTTTTCATCATCCACTCTGATGGAGTGGATCAGGTCTTCAAGTCTGACTTGCAGTACAGAATGTGGTGACTCCCGAACCTATTCCTACAGCCATATAAAGGCTGTATTTTAACTATGGCAATATTAATACTAAGCCCACTGCTACCTATTGAAAACTAAAGGCAATATACTGAAGAAAGCATCTCTGAACTACAGAAAATGATATAATCATCATGGCATTTTTCTGAATGACAATTCAATTGTCTCTATCCTAGAGATACACAAGCTTTGCTCAGATTAATCAATCTGTTATCAAACATAATACAGCTATTTGGAGTACCAATTAGCAATGAAGATTAGGTGAGTATCAGTTTAGCTTTTTATGTATTTACATATAATTAATTTTCATGCAAAATGTTACTGGATAAAGAGATAGTTTTATGAATGCCTCCTTTTTATAGTCTTGCAAGGTGCTGCACCTTGCTTTTCACTCATCTCACATAGATTTGCTCAGTGCTCAGGCACGCCTTTGCTTATTTTGAATGCAACTATTCATGTTAAATGTTCATTTGAAAAGGTCTCCTACCAAACCTATAGACCCAAAGCAGGTCAATCAATGTACAGGCTAGAATCAGATGGCACCAATTTTTCATGGGCTTTTCTCAGTGATTTTCTTGGCTACCCTTTTAAAACAGAAAATACCACCAACATAGACAACAAGATCCCAGACCCTAACAAAACAAAACAATGCAATGGCTCTTATATCAATAAGCTACAAAGCTAAGAACAGGCCAGAAGAGAACCATTAATTTATTAAATCAACAGCAGAAGCTACTTGGAGAAGGTATGTTGAGTATTGCAATTGCACTGAATGTTATGAAATTACGCCTCAACTTTAACATGGTTTCTCTGCAATGTCACACACTAAACCAACTGAACCACTACCAGCAAGAGACTGGCAACATGACCCATGGCATAACTTAGTGCTAATTCTGCAGCCTGGAGAACATTACCCACCCTCAAAACCTTCAGCTGTAGTAAGGTAATGCCAGGTACGTGAACAGTAGCTAAATTCTCAAAAAACAGCCTAACATCACCATTCTCTAAAGCTCTTCCCTTCAGACATCATCTATTTATATACACTTGGGGATCAACTCTAGAAAGTAAATTACCAGCTCCTGCTTGCCACAGTGGGGGGGGGGGGGGGGGGGGGGGGGAAAAAAAAAAAAAAAAAAAAAAAAGTTTTTTTTTTTAAAAACCTT